>CAUYQV010070046.1:0-11183 GCA_963574575.1 Galagoides demidoff
ACCTGTAGTCCCAGCTACTTGGGAGGCGGAGGCAGGAGACTCGCTTGAGCCCAGGAGTTGGAGGTTGCTATGAGCTGTGATGCCATGGCACTCTACCCAGGGGGATAGCTTGAGGCTCCATCTCAAAAAAAAAAAAAAAGGAAGAAAGCTAGAATTGAGGAGACTGTCCACGACCATGAAACAAAATGCACAGAGGCTAGGTAACATATACAGCCCTGTGTTAGGGCCACAGGCTATGGAGCTGTACTTTCTGGGTTCAATTCCTGTCTCTACCATTCATTGGCCATGCTACTTTAGATAAGTTGCTTAATCTCACTAAGCCTCCACTTTATCAGTGGCATAATGAGGCTAATAAAAATATTCACCCTGATGGCGCCTGTGGCTCAGTGAGGGTGCCACTCCCATATACCTAGGGTGGTGGATGGAACCCAGCCCCAGCCAAACTGCAACAACAACAACATAAAATAGCTGAGCATTGTAGTGGGTGCCTGTAGTCCCAGCTACTCAGGAGGCTGAGGCAAGGGAATCAACTAAACCCAAGAGCTGGAGGTTGCTGTGAGCTGTGATGCTACAGCACTCTACAGAGGGCAACAAAGTGAGACTCCGTCTCTAAAAAAAAAAAATTCACCTCATAGGGTTGTTGTAGGGTTTAAATGAGATAATATTAACAACATACTTTAGAATACAGAAACTTAACCATTCATCCCTCACTGACTTAGTACATGTTCGAAAAGGAGGTTTCTAATCCTCATCCAAGCCTTCAACTTGATTCTCTCCACACCAGCCTGCCTACCCCCACCTCATTCAACCCCAGCTGAAATGCCGCCCACCCCCAAGCCTACACTCTCAATCCTTATATTCACTGCTGAACCGGGAAGTGTGAAACCCACTGTGCCTTTGCTTAGTAGGCCAAATGTGAGCCGATGGAACGTGGAACCGAAACCAGAGGAGGAACTAAAATCAGAAGGCATCTGTAATGTGATAAATGAGACAACTGAGACCCAGAGAGGGCCGAGGGGAACAGAATGTGGGAAGACGACCTGAGGAAGTATGAAGGAAGAAATAGCACCTGCCGACTGAAAGGGGCAGTGAAGGAAAAGGAGTACAAATGTGTATCTCAGAATCTCATGGTCAATAGAAGAAAAAGTGCTTTGAATTTCCACGTGGCCACTTCCAGCTTAGAGGAAAATTGTTTCTACCTCCACTCTACCGACAGGAGAATTCGAGTCTCTCAAACATATGCTTCATTACCCCGATAGCAGGTACTGCAACTCAGGCAGACAGAAAGAGGAGGAGGAACATATGTTTTCAGAAAATAAACAAATCACAGTGGGGTTGGGGGGTGGGGAGGAATCACTCTAGGCAAAAGTGGTATGTTTCCTAGAAGCTTCTAGAGGGCAGGGACCATATCCTTTAATTTGCTTTGTTGAGCCCACCAGTGAGAAAGGTAGGCAGTGATGCTGACTACAGGCATTCAGAGCCCTACTGAATCAAAGGCCATGGGCTCTGGTAAAAAGGTTCATCTACATAATCTCCTCACTTCACAGTTGGCCCCAGAAGAGTCACCTCCAGCGAGCTGAGTCATTTTTTAAGCTCTTTTTATTAAACAGTTTTCAGCCTAATGACTGACTTTTCTAAATCAATAGAGGGCACAGGAAAGGTTTATAACTCCCCCAGCCTCTGGCTCTACTAAAGCCACAGAATTGTGAAACCGAATTGAATCCAAGAGTTCTTAGTTTGAAACCAAAATGGCTTTAAACACCCAGTTCCCCGTTGTTTTTCCAATAACACCAATAATTAAAGAACTGCATTTTTCTAAAACTTTGTAACCAAAATATGTCTTTGAGTCAATGCCATAAAAGCCCACTAATTAAAGCCAGCATCTTCTGAGCTCTGATGAGAAATTCACCCTTTTATAATGGGATTACTAGAGCTTTGCTGTACAGATGAGTGGTTTGATTAATAATTTACATTTTTGAGGATATATAACCTCACTCGTGGTCATGGTTTGCGTTCCTAAAATTCTTCTATTCAGTTTAATGCTATTATATTTAGCTCTGGCAAATGAATTAAGTTCTGATTAGACATCAGTGTAATTATTCTCTCCTGTACATTATTTTCAATGAAGAAAGTGTTGTGACAGACTGGACGGCAGTTTGAGCAGGGGACACAGTGGGGCTCAGCCTGCATAGAGCTGGAGCGTGGGCAGAACTGTCAGGCTAGTGAGGGGGAAAAAATTGTGAAATGGAGAAAAATGGCTCAGTATTCACTTAAAACCCCCGCTACATTATAAAAACTAAATTAACAAATGATTGAATCTCCAAAACATGTTTATCAACATTCAAGGAATTATTTAGTCACATATTAACTGGGAAGGAAAAAAGCTTTGCTTGAATAATGTCCCTAAACAGTTATTTCAAGCAGAAATGACTGGAGAAATTGCTCTGAGCTGATGGAAAAGGGTGTTCTAACCAAGGTCAATTTTATTTAGGGGGAGTGGGAGGGATAGAAATCTGACAGAAAAGAGTAGGAACGCCTGTACTCCCAGCACTCTGAGAGGCTGAGGCAGGCAGCTTGCCTAAGCTACAGGTTTGAGACCAGCCTGAGCAACAGTGAGACCCCGTCTCTAAAAATAGCCAGGCATTGTGGCAAGAGCCTGTAGCCTCAGCTACTAGGAAGGCTGAGGCAAGAGGATTGCTTGAGCCCAAGAATTTGAGGTTGCTGTCAGCTATGACAACATGGCACTCTGCTGAGGGTGACAAAGTAAGGCTCTGTCTAAAAAAAAAAAAAAATGGCAGGTCTATTTTTACCTCTCTAAGTGTGTTCCATATGACTTTCCAAAAAGAACTTACTAATTTGCATTCCCACCAGCAATGTTCAAACAACTCCAAAAGCCTATTACCTAATATGTTTAGTTGGGGCCCTGAATTGTGGTCCTGGGAAGCTAAGGTACAGAAAGAGTCCAGCTACATGACTCATAAATAAGCTTAGTTAGGCACTCAACATTTATATACCAGTACATATTTTGACTTTCATTTTTTTCATTGCCATAGTAAAAAAGAAGGAAAACAAAGAGAGAGAGAGAATATCAATCTCTCATATACATTTTATACCTTTTCATTTCCTGATCCCTAACAATACTAACTTTGCCTTGACTTTCTTCAATAGTACCACAAGTAGACTGCAAAACTCTACCACTACATTGATATCCATGTCTCCTCTTGGTTTTCTGTTTGGCATGTTTTAGAAAATCATCGTTGAATCACTCAAATTTTGTATATGCTCAAATCTATACTCTCTTGGCTACAGGAAACTGCCCCCCCCCCATAGCCTGAACTTCATGTGTAAGGAATTTGTGATTGAAGAACAAATGGAAATTTAGTGGGAATTTCAAAATGTAGAAAAGTGAAAGTTAGTACAAGAGGTGAAGTGCCCAGTTTCTTCTTTGTGTTCTTCTATTCAACTAATCACAATTAGTATATAAATCCCTCATTGCTCCATAAACACCACAGTCTTTGAGTTTCAAAGTGTGTGGAAATTGAGCTAAACATTTCACTTTTAAGTAGACTATTTGGTATAGAACCAGAACATTCAATGTTAAAAAGATTATGCAGAATAAAGAGCAAAAGAAGAGAGGTTAAATCATACATTTCATACCTGGGAATATATCTCATAGACTTAATGTCCTGAAAAATGTTAGTGATGTAACATAAAATAAAAATTGTAACTCCATCTCCATCTATTTCTCCAAGGAGAAATAGAAATGTTTTAAGACCACAAATTATTTGATTCATCACCATTAGAAATTCTCTAATGAATAATTTAAAATGCATTTTCTATACTAGACTAAAAGAAATAATATAACATTCGTGGAAAGTTTTCTAACAGTAAATCTGTATTGATCATTTCATATATACAGTATATGACAAAAGCATCCATCTAGAAATTTATGTATTGTAAGAATTACCCCCAAACCACTGAGCAAGAGACAAGCCTTACCTTCATGGAGATGGGATGTTGGGCATTACTACTGCGTAATGGAAGCTGAATACCTCATAGCACCTGGAGCTAGGAATATTGTTTAAGGGAGCTTATGAGAGGAAGAAAGTTGCAGTATTTATGCCAGGAAATTCATGGTCTGGCTTTGGACCCAGACTGGAACTCTGATGGGTTGATATGGCCTTCCCTGGACAAAGGTGGACTTTTATCCATCACATCCTCCTCCCAACACTGGCTCCTTTAGACATAGGCACTAGAACTCCTGGAAATGCTGCTTCCAAATTTAGGGCATCACCTTTCATGCTCTGGGTGACCTGACAGTGGGCAATTGTCCTTAGCTCAATGGCATGAAGATAGAAAATCAATATGAAAGGAGAAAAACTGCCTTCTGAGATGCTCTGGATGAAGTGAGGCTAGGGAACATAGTTCCTGACTCCCACAGTCATCCAGTCTGAAGCTTTGGCTCAATACACCCACCTTCTCAGAAAGTCAGCAAGTAGAGGAAATCAACTGTTGCCTCATTGTCAAGTCTCACAGATGGAATGAGCATGCCTCAGATCTCTGCTTCTTAATGAAAGTTCTCATTTTAACTGAGAGAGAGGGGTTATGCATGAACTATATCCAGTATTTATTATTCTATCAACAGTTATCTAGAATTGAACTGTTAGTGAATGTATTAATTCATAAATGAATTACTTCACATGCATGTTCCTCATCATAATGTGCATGTACACATCACAGATTTCCTCTAATACACATTATGGATTTAACTATAAAACAATGGTCTTTATAAATATAATTTTAAAAGAAAATTCTTCAAAAGTGTATTTAAAAATGTGTTTTACTGCTAACTAAATCTTCTATCCAGTGATTC
Source organism: Galagoides demidoff (assembly GCA_963574575.1). Lineage (NCBI taxonomy): Eukaryota > Metazoa > Chordata > Mammalia > Primates > Galagidae > Galagoides > Galagoides demidoff. The sequence continues at coordinate 4,874 of CAUYQV010070046.1, forward strand.
TCAATTTTTGTAAGTGGTAAAAGGTCTGGCTCCAGTTTCAGTCTTCTACATGTGGCTAACCAGTCCAACAAAACACCTGAAAAAATGTTCATTGTGTGTAATCATCAGAGAAATACAAGTTAAAACCACTCTGAGATATCACCTAACCCCAATGAGAGTAGCCCACATCAAAAAACCCAAAAGCTACAGATGCTGGAGTGAGTGTGGAGAGAAGGGAACGCTTTTACTCTGCTGGTGGGATTGCAAATTAATACAGCCTCTTATGGAAAGATGTATGGAGAATCCACAAAGAACTTAAAGTACACCTTCCATTTTATCCAGCAATCCCATTACTAGGTAGCTACCCAGAAAAAAAATCATTTTATTGTAAAGACATTACACTAGAATGTTTATGGCAGCTGAATTCACAGTCACCAAGATGTGGAATCAACCCAAGTGCCCATCAGCTCATGAGTGGATTAATAAAGTGTGGTATATGTTTACCATGGAATACTATTCAGCCATAAAAAGATGGAGACTTTATATATTTTGTATTTATCTGGATAGAGTTGAAACACTTACCTCCTTAGTAAGGTACCACAAGAATGGAAAAGCAAGTTTCCAAAGAACTCAATACTAATGTGAAACTGATAGATAAACAACTACATACTCACAGGAAAGGAAAACACCATTGAACTTAAATGAGGGAATTCAAATGAGGAGAGAAAGAAGAAAGAGGAGGAGGGAAGGAGGTTGCTATGCTCACCCCTAAGGTCCACAATGTAAGAGAATATGGCACACACCCTGGGTGAAAGGCTCAACTACAACTTGAACTTTTCCTAAGAAATGCAAACAATGTAACCTAATAATTTGTATCCTAATAGTCTGTGAAATTAAAAAAAATTATATTTTTTGTAATGCAAGTCCTGCTAGTGATGAATTTCCTCTTTTGGTTGTCTGAAAAAGAAAATCTCCTTCTAGCTTCATGTTTAAAAGATTTCTAGGTTAACTGTTTTTTTCTTTTAGCACCTTAAAAGCATTGTGTCACTATGTTCTGCATTTCACAGTTTCTAATGGTGAATCTCATGTCTGTTTATATCTGTGTGTCATATGCCTTTTCCCCACTGTGGTTGCTTTTCAGAGTTTCTGAGTAGTTCTAATAATTTGAGAACTACAAATCTAGTAATTTGATTATGATATACCCTGATATGTTTTTATTTGTTTGTTGTTTGACTTATCTAGCTTGGGTATAGTAAGCTTATTTTAATAATACATTTATAACTTTAATCAAATTATGATCATTTTTGACCATTATTTCATCCACTTTTGTCTATCTTTATAGACTCCTTTTGCATTAGAATTCCCAACTGCACAAATATTAGACTAGTTAATTGATGAGTGACCAAAGATCACTAAGATTCTGTTTGTTTCTTTTAATTTATTTATATTTTACTTTGCTTCAAAAAATTAAAATATAGTTTTATTGCTATATTTATAAGTTTAATGACTTTATTTTAAAGTGCCTGATTTGTTATGTATTATATCCAAGAAAAATTTTATACAGTTTAAAAAAGTGTACATGTCAGCACCTTCTTTGAGAAAGAAATTACAAAAAGAAAGGTACATGTCATGCTGGGCATGATGGCTCATGACTATAATCCTAGCACTTTGGTAGCCCAATACAGGAGGATTACCAGAGGCCAGGTGTTCTCCATATCAGCTTGAACAACATAGTGAGGGGTAGTTTTAAAAAGAAAGGAAAGGAAAAGGGAAGGGAAGGGAATCGAAGGGTACGGAAAGGAAGTAAAGGGAAAAAATACATTCTAGAGTTAAGGAACTTTGAAGACCTACTATAAACTGGTTGAACTCTAAACACATATGCCAATTAATTATTTGGAAACTTGCATATCATTTTTACCTAAAATTAACCCTCATACATATGATGCAAAGATAATGTTGGGCCTTTGAGAAGAGCCCAGTGAATAAAAATTGAATTGCAGTTCTTTATTACTGCAGTTAATTATCACATCATATGTGAATAAATTTTACAAACCTCAATATCTCCCCCCTTCCTTTCCTTATATATACTAACATCTTGCACATCACTGATGACTCTACCACAGATTATTCTTTTTAATTTAACTGAGTCATAGCTAAAGGGTTAAAAACAAACATGGCTTCCTAGACTTATTTTTCTAATACAAAGTAGCTATAACTACCCTATAACTACCTTATAATTTAGTTGCCTTAAAATCCAGCATTAGTTATTGGAAACCTGGTATTTAATGTTTTCCCAGAAATGAAGCTTTATATGATTGTGATAAAATCAGGTCTATGAAAAAATCTTAGTGATTCAAGTTGGCATAGACTTCTTTATTCTGGGCTCTTATCACAAGTGTGACACCATTTGTGATAAACTTTATATGTAATTCAACTTCAGTTTGTGAGAACTCATCTTGCTTGCCCTGTGCCTTTCCAAGTCCCAACACCACCTACTACTAATCAGTCCTTCACCAGTGATGGTCATCTTCCCTGTCCCTCAGATACTGGAGGTAGCCAGTATCTGGTAACCACAGACCTGAGACAGGGTCTCCACCTAATGTGATGATGGGTTTGCCTTTGAGTCAGCAGCCTCACATGGGGGCAGAGGGACAGTTCCAGGGTCTTCTAGCCCCATTCTTTTATGCTGGAGTCCCCTCTGTTCCCTGTCCACTGCTCTCTCCTCCTTGCTACACACTGGACTTTCTCCTGTCTTGGCCCCCTCTCTTAGGATGTCACACATTCTCATACTTTCCCAAGGTTATTGGCTGCTGGTGACGAAGGGTGACCAATAAATTAGGAATAAGAAGGATTCTTCATATGACTGGTTCCTTTTTTGGCCAAAACAAAATAGAAAGGTACCTATAGATACTATTGGCACAAAACAAGACTTTAGAAAACAGTTTCTAAGATACACTGTATTGTCATTGATGTCCTGACAATTAATTCTCCATATCTTTATCTCTCTTTTCCGTATGTATATGTATGCTTTTAAGTATGTGTGTGTGGGGGAGGGTGTTTATTTATATGGATATATCTGTTCATATATATTTTCTTATTTAGATCTCACATTTCATGGGTGGTTTCTTCATGAGTTACTGTTGTTATTGCACTGAAGGCAGTGCTAATGGAGTGAAAATGTATATAGGTCCCCCCTCATGATTTCTGAGATTAGATTTTGGTTCAAACCAGCTACAATTACTCTTTAACTTGTAAGCTAGCTGACCTTCAAAATTTCAATTTAGCATCACTCTACCAGACTTCAGGCTATATTACACGTCCACAGTCATCAAAAAAGCATGGTATTGGCACAGAAATAGAGACATAGACATAAGAACTAGAAAACCAAGAGATGCAACTAGTCTCTACTTGCCATCTGATCTTCTATAAACCAAACAAAAGCATACAGTGGGGAAAAGAATCCTTATTCAACAAATGGAGCTGGAAGTACTAGATTAGCATGTGTAAAAGACTGAAAATGGACCCACACTTTTCACCACTTACAAAAGTTGACTCTAGATGGATAAAAGATTTAAATATAAGACATGAAATGATAAAAATCATACAAGAAAGTGAGGGAAAATTCTTGATGATGTGGGACTGTGGAAAGATTTTATGACAATGACTTCAGCAGCCATCACAACAACAACAAAAATTAAGAAATGGGACTTATATAAGCTGAAAAGCTTCTGCATAGCCAAGGACAAGACAACTAAAGCAAAAAGACAACCTTCAGAATGGAAAAAGACATTTGAATCTGACAAAGGGTTGATAATTAGAATCTGTAGAGAACTCAAATTAATCAACAGAAAAAGAACAAATAATTTCATAAATAGATATGAACAGAAACTTCTCTGATGAAGACAAACAAATAGCTAACAAACATTCAAAAAAATACTCATCATGTCTGATCTTTGGAGAAATGCAAATCAAAACTACCTTGACATATCCCCTAACTCCAGTGAGAATAGCCCACAACACAGAGTCTCAAAGCTGCAGATGCTGGTGTGGATGAGGAGAGAAGGGAACACTATTATACTAGCAAACTAACACCTTTTAGGAAGGAAGTATGGGTAATCCTCAAAGAATTTAAACTAGACCTCTTATTTGATCCTACAGTCCCATTACTAGGCATCTACCCAGAAGAAAAAAATACTTTCATCATAGGGATATTTGTTCTAGACTAGTGGTTCTCAACCTGTGGGTCATGACCCACAGGAACAGTATAAAAAGGCCACGGCATTAGGAAAGTTGAGAACCACTGCACTAGAATGTTTATCACAGCTCAATTTACAATTGCTAAAATTTCAAACAACCTAAATGACCACCAATCCAGGAATGGATCAACAAGCTGTGGTATATTTATACCACGGATACTATTCAGATGTTAAAAAAGATAAAGACTACATCTTTTGTAACCTGGATAGAGTTGGAACACATTCTTAGCAAAGTATCACAAGAATGGAGAAGCAAGAATCCAATGTACCCAATTCTAATATGAAGCTGGTAGATGATCTAATACATGGCCTCATAAGATAAAAATTCAAATCAATTCAAGGTGAGGAGCAGAGGAATGAGGGAGCAGGGTGAGGGCAAGAGGCAGGGGGATGAGGGTTACAGTGTATGGCATAACTGTTGGAGATGGGACACAATTATAAGAGAGTCTTTACCTAATAAATGAAAATAATATAACCTAACTCTTTGTACCCTCAATGAAACTAAAGCAATGAAAAATAATTCAATTTAAAAAAGTAAAGTGCACTGGCTCATACCCGGACTTCTAGCTCTTTGGGAGGCTGCAGTGGGAGGATGTCTTAAGGTTAGGAGTTCAAGGCCATCCTTGCTTATAAGGCAAGACTCTGGCTCTACAAACATTTTTTAAAAAGGAAATACCTAGTGTGGTGGCATGTTCCTGTAGCCCCATCTACTTGAGTGCCTGAGGCAGGAGGATTGCTTGAGTCCAGGAGTTTGAGGTTATAGGGAGCTATGAATGCACCACTGCACTGCAGTCTGGGCAAGAAAAAGAGGCTTTAAATTAAAAAAAAAAAAAACAATCTAAAAAGTTAAAACTTTAGAGTTATCAAAAAAGTTAATACTCAAGATATTATTATAGTTGTTTATTACTCAACCTAATGGATTTCTTTCCACCAACCTTGGCTTGTTCTGCTAGAGTGTCACACACAGACATTCTGATACTTTCCTAAAGGTTTTGGTTGCTAGTAACTGAGGACAAAGACTAAGAGTAAAAAAATTCCCTCTTTGACCACCACTTCCTCTTCTTTATACCATGATTCAAAGACAAAGAATATTACACAAAGAAGCTAACCATTAGAAACAGTTAGAAATAACTCAGTATCCCTAATGCTCCTGAAAGTCAACATCCCAAATCTCAATCTCTTAAATTGCATGTATGAATGCATGTATGTATGGGTATACAGAACACACATACATGTATTAATGTAGAGGAATGGACACCATGTTTGTAAGGACAGCTACTGCTTCTTATCACGTTAAAAGGAAAAGCTGAGAACAGAACAGTCTCCTGGCAAGCCTACAGATATTTTGAGACTTAGGGACAAGCCGTCAAGTAACTCAGTGTTCTGAAATGAGATAATAGTGGGCACTTATTAGTAAACAGGTGTTAAACATTGATGTTTAGTGCTTCTTCATGGAGGTTGTGGGGAAAGAACTCATTAGGAAAGAACAAGTGGCAATCCTTATGCATGCAGCCCTTGTATGTAATTACTTTAACTCTGCACACCTGTTGTGGGTCATGACCTTAATTCTCCACACCTGCTATGTATAACTTTAATAAATAGCCATTGGGGAGGGGGCTCAGGGCTCTCTTGCACCTTGGTTAGCCCACCTTTTGCAAGCTAGTACCTCAATCTGTGACAAGCCTGTTTCTTTCATGTGACACTGGGAGGCATAGAATCCCTGGTGTTGCTGTTAAGGTCTCACGCATAAGCCGTGCTGCAGAGCATAAACCCACATATTGAAATTGTATATTTAAATAAAGGGGTTCACAGCTCTCTCAGGCATAGGACAACTTCTTTATTTATTCTGGGCTTAAACAGCCAGGGATCACTGTTCTCTCATGGAGAGTGGCAAGTTGATTTCATTACTCTTGATTTAAATAGTCCATGGTGCGCATGCACATTGTACCTCATTAATATTCATTACCATCCCTCTGCACATCTGCACTGTACATCAATGATCTCATTAATATTCATTACAACCCATAATCCATCTCATGAATAAACATCTTGTGAGTATCTCCAGAGCAGCTCCT
>CAUYQV010070047.1:0-22936 GCA_963574575.1 Galagoides demidoff
TTTGTACACTGCTGTTTTTCAGCACCTGGATCATCACGGGCATTCAAAGCCTGTTTGTTGAATGAATAGATGGATCACTCACAAACACAGAAGAGAGTTTTGGGTTTAGAAGAACCTTGGGTGGCATCTCTGGCTCAGTGCGTAGGGCGCTGGCCCCGGTGGCGGTTCAAACCCGGCCCCGGCCAAACTGCAACAGAAAATAGCCAGGCGTTGTGGCGGGCACTGTAGTACCAGCTACTCGGGAGGCTGAGGCAAGAGAATCGCCTAAGCCCAAGAATTGGAGGTTGCTGTGAGCTGTGAGCACTCTACCAAGGGTGAAGAGTGAGACTCTGTCTCAAAAAACAAAAAACCCCCCAAAATACCCAGAAGAACCTCACCCACCCATAGCTCTCAGATCTGTTTTTTATCTTTTTTCCTTCACTCTTAGATAAAAAAGAATCCAGAGAGAGAGAGGAAAGAGGCACAGGGAGCTCCTGGTGACAGCCCGCCACTCTCAGCGGGCAGCGAGAGGAGAGGCTGCAGAGAGCCTCTCCAACAGCTGTGAGAACAGCTATGGGTTGGTGGGTGTGTCCCCTCATTCCTCTGTTCTGGGAGCTGCAGCCAGTGTCATAAGGGCCAGACTGGGGCTTTCTTGTCATGTCCTTTTGGACACTATGGGGCTTTCATTGAAACCCCATCTAAAGACACCAGTCACATTGGCCAGGTGTCTTGGATTCCTACTTCAGACTCATGGGATGGACTCCAGGAACCCTCAAACCAGACACCTCTGGCCTCAGTGCACAGGCAAGACCCCTTTTAACTGTTCACAGTTACATTCGATCCTATGTTCCTGAAATTGAGAATATTCTCTTCTCATTGAGTACAAAAGACCTACAATAAACCTCTAAGCACCTATAGCCACATCCTTCTGAAAACATTACCATCACCAGGTAGAGAGGGGTGCTGGGAGCGGGCGGGGAGAGCCCATCTGGAACCAGTCAGGTGAATGGCAACAGCCCTGCCTTGGACCTCTGCAGCCTTGTGGCAGGCAGCTCTGGGGGCCAGCATTATGTTTCCACATCCCTCAAGGCAGGTGAGCTGGCTCCAGAACTCCCTGGCTGCCTCTGCAGCTGCGACACTGATCAGGTGGTCCTGCCTGCGTCGGCTTGGCAGCTCGGGTTCTTGAGAAGCAGGTGACGGGGCAATCATCTGCACTTGGCAAAGCAAACCCAAACACACTCTGAAAGGCACAGCTGGGCCAGGCTCAGCGACTTCATTCATTAGGCAGTCAATCTCAAGGCTGTCAGCCTCGGCCACAAGGGCAGGCCCAGTCAGGGAAGCTGCGTTTTCAACAATTCAATCCATTTCCACAAATATCAGAGACCCAGGGCTATGTATGGTGCAGAGGAAGCAAGAATGAGAAGGGGACAACTCTGCCTCTAGGACCTTAACTTCTAGCTTCTCTAAGGGGCATGAGAGAGAGAACAAAGGCTAGCTGGGTTCGGAGTGGGAGGAGGGAAGATCCAGTTGGAAAATCAGGACGAATGTCACGAGAAAGAACCCTGGAACCTGGACAGAATTCCCCCCCCTTTCCTGGTCCCCCCTTTCCACCTCCTTTTCCCCTTTTCCTCCATCCTTCCCTGTGGCAGACAGAATAATCCCCTTCCCAAAAATGTTCAGATCTTAATTTCTGGAACCGGTGAATATATTACCTTATATGGCAAAAGAAACTTTGCAGATGCCATTAAGTGTCTTGAAATGGGGAGATTACACTGGAATATCCAGATGACCTTAGATGTAATGCCAAGTGTTTTTATAAGAGGGAGGCTGGAGGGTCAGAGTTAGAAAGAAGCTTGAGGACACCCCACCGCTGGCTTTGGGGATGGAGGATGGGGCCAAAGGCCAAGGTTTACAGGCAGACTTTAAGAAGATGGAAAAGGCAAGAAAATAGATTATTTCCCAAGAGCCTCCAGAAGGAACACAGCCCTGGTGACCCATTTTGGACCTCTGATCTCTAGAACTGTAAGGGAATGAATTTGGGTTATCTAAACTGTTAAATTTTGATAATTTGCTAGAGCAGCAATGGGAAACAAACATAATCATTTTCTCTTTTCCTTCCTCTCTCCCTCCATCCATCCATCTTCACCTCCTTTCCTTTCTTCTATTACTACTCGCCTCCCCTCTTCTTTCATTCTCTCTTTTCTTCTTTTGCCCCCCTCCCTCCCTTCTTTTAATTATAAAAATACTATATACTCATTTTGTAGATTTCAAACAATACGGAAGTGCAATACAATGAAAGAAAAAAGGAGGATCCTTCTCATGGTTCTGCCTCCCACCTTGGGGAGAGACAGTGGTTCAGCATGAACTCCCCCGCTCACATCCTGGCTGCACAGGGTTAGGCAAGTCCTTGACCTTTCTTTGCCTTGTTTTTTTTTCCTCTTTAAAGTGGGAGAAAAGATGCAATCAGTGTAACCTAATTCTTTGTACCCTCAATGAATCCCAAACAGTAAAAAAAATAGTAAAGTGGGGGAAAGGTCAGCACCTCACAGTACTTAGAAGGGTAGCTGTAGGGGTCACTCACGGCACAGCAGCCCTTATTATAACTTTCTGCAACTCATTCTAGTCCACGCGGACACTTACAGATCTATTTGTATAAACAAGATAGATGGACTTGTTTTTACTAAGATGGTATGATATCATACAAATTCTTCTGCAACTTAGACGAGATTATTTTAGGAAGGGTTAGGGAAGATGACTCCAGAGGGTAGCAAAGGTCTAGGGATGGTGGTGCTGGAGCGGAGACACATTGATGGGAGAAGGTTCAGAAGAGTCAATAGAATAGTTTGATGAGAGAGAGAGCCTGCAAAGATTGATTAGGGTCAGACCATGCTAGGCATTGACTGGCTAGGAGTAAAAGGGTTGCCCTGAAGATTTCTGACCAAGGAATAAAGGGTTACAAGGTGGAGGAGTTGTTCCTCAGGGATGCTGCTGTGATAGCAGAGCAGGTCAGGGTGCTGGGCCATGAAAGGCAAGAACACCCCAGCAGCATGCAGTAAGAGGGGGCAGGGGAAGGGAAGTGAGGGTGGCTATAGAGACAACATGACTATCATTTCCTGAACTGTTGATTGGAAGGGAGGGGGGAGAAGTCAATGTGGCTTTAAGATGTTGAGTGCTGGTTGCTGGTGATGGACTCTTGGGTGTCAAGCTTGACTTCTTTTGTCACTGCCAACATACAATCAATATGATACTGTCAGTGAGTTCTGCTCCCTGTGCTCTCAGGATTTCTCCTAGGTATCCCTCCCTACTTACTCTTTAGGACTGGTTTGGGCATCCTATCTTCTAAGAAGGCTTCCAGACTCCTTCCAGGCCAGGCTGGGTTGAGTGTTGGTTCTCTCTCTCTCTCCACATACACATTGTTTTACAACTGCCCAATTTTAACTCTGTCTCTTCCACTAGATTCTGAAGGTCTTGAGGTCTTGGTTTTAATAATTTTTGCATTCTCGGCATTCAGCCCACTGCCTGGCATCCTGTCCACACATTTATGTTGAAGAAAAGTCTGGATGCCATTTAGAATGTGTTTGAGTAGAACATCCTGGTGGGAGTGTTCATGAGACAACTAGAAATATGGGTTGGGGGCTCTGGTTAGAGGTCCAACGTGCAGAGACAGATTGCGAGTCTTCTGCAAAGAGGTGAAGCAATGAGCCTGGCTGGAAAGGAGGAACAAGGGGAGTCCTCTAATGCAGGGAGTGAGCAAGAGACACCTGGGAAAGCCACCAAGAATAGTTAGTCACAAAGTTAGGGGTCACCCAGGTAGGTGAAATAACAGGAAAATGAAAAGAGTTTGAAGGAGAAAGCAGTCATTAGGATCAAATGCCTTATGGATGCTGGGGGATGAGGAGTGAGGACGGGCCTTGAGGATTGCTCTTGAGTTTGGTGCAATGAGGCAGGTGGCCAGCCGATAAAGGACGGAAGATGACCCATCATGAGGCGGTGGACCCTCTTTCATTGTTCTAGGAAGGGAAGGAAAAGGAGGGGTATGAAAAGAGGGGTTGAGCAGGTAGCGGGGCGACATAACCTGACTGAAGGGAGGTGATGGGCACGCATTGAAAATGATGGCTGAGCACAGACTCTGGGCTGGGCTGAAGCTGGAATGAGGATGAGGGATGAAAACAGCAGAGCGAGCTGGCAACTGGAGCTTCTGAGCAGTCCCAGAGCAGGGCACTGTGGCACAGGGCACATCTCCCTCAAGCCCCTACCCAGCCTCACAGAGCCACTGCATTCCTCCTAACTGGCCTGCAAGGAAAAAGAGTGTTTGAGAGAACATGTTTGTGGGCCTCTTGATTCCAAAAGAGCCTCACAATCCCCAATACCTGATGGCATCCAAAGACCTCTAAGGGCAAGTTCAGCCCATCTCTGTCCTGTGCCCTTGCCTATGTTTGAGTCTGGAGGATTCTGAGTATAGTCACCCCTCTGTACCTATGGATTCAACTGACCACAGATCAAAAATTTTAGGAAAAGAAATTCCACAGAGTTACAGGAAGTAAACTTTGAATTTGGTTTCTGCAGAGTACTACTGGGAATCCATGCAAATGCAGTGATGTGTAGGCATTGTGTGAGGTATGATAAGTAATCTATAGATGATCTAAAGTGGAGGATAGGCCAGGTATGGTGGTTCATGTCTATAATCTCAGCACTCTGAGGGGCTGAGGTGGGAGGATTGCTCAGGCTCAGTAGTTTGAGACTAGCCTGAGCAAGAGTGAGACCCGTCTCTACTAAAAACAGAAAAATGAGTGGGGCGTTGTGGTGGGTCCCTGTAATCTCAGTTACTTGGGAGACTAAGGCAGGAGGATCACATAAACCCAGGAGTTTGAGGTTCCTGTGAGCTAGGCTGAGGCCACAACACTCTAGCCTAGGCAATGGCGCGAGACTCTGTCTCAGAACAAAATGTAGAGGATATATGTAGGCTATATACAAATACTGAGCCATTTTACCTAAGGGACTTGAGCATCTGTGGATACAGGGGGTCTTGGAGCAATTCCCCACAGGCACTGAGGGACGGCTGGATGTGGGCTTATCCTTGTGTCTTGTGTTTCTTTCCCCTCCTTCTCTTTCCTTTATCACTTGCCAGTGAAGTGATTCTAAGTGTGGTTCTCCACACATGTGGGCTTGCCTGTTTGCGAGGCACACGCAGTGTAACACCCTGATCTGAGCAGCTGAAAGGAGATGGCCTTTGTCCATTGCTAACAGCCGTCAGAGCAAGCTGCTTCCTCTTTGGGGATTCAGTAGTGGGGCATTCGGGGGCCTTGCAGAGCTTACAAACATCTGCCTCTAAGATGCAAGTCTAGTTAGCTGATTAACCAGTATGGGTCAGCATAACCTATAAATTTTTATCTTCCTCATGGAGGAAGCCAGGTCACTGACTTTAGGCCATAAACGCTGTCCATGGTTACATCACCAGGAGTTACAAATGCCCACGAGTGCCGAGAGGCAGCCGGGCAGAAGCTCTCTGACATTTTCACTACCCCAGTGCTTCTCAGGCCTGGAGCTCCTTCCCACTCTGAGTTGTATTTTTATGTTTTTTCCTTTCATGTTTTTTTAATTCCTCTGGGCAGGTGCTAAGCCATAAGCATATTTGTGGAAGCTTTTGTTTGGGAGGGTGGAGTGGGGAGGAGGGTTTGCTCCGTGGCTGGACAGTCTTTGCTCCCACGGCTCATGACCCTGCTCTCTTGGTGAGGCCCTCCTTTCTGCTCTTCCCAGAGTCTGGCCTTGTTCCAAGCCTACTGCGCACTTGACTGATTCCTCACTGGAAGTTCAGACACTTGTGGGATGGGATAACATAGCTTCAGTTTAAAAATACACTTCTTTCTCCAGTACAGGTGATTCAGATAAAGCCTCTACCTTTTATTTTTCCTATTCTTCCCTTCCCCAGGGATTCTTTGCATTTCACAGAGGGGGGTTATTTGATTTGAAGATGAATTATGAGATTACATTTTATCTGAGCAACACAATACTGTCAAAAGTGGGTTGTATTATTAAAGTCTGAATTATCTGGATGGCCCACCCACAGAGACCAAACTTTGGAGAAGACAGGGTCCCCAGGAGGCTTGCAGAGAGAACCCTAGTCCTAGAGCACGCATGTGCCGAGGACCCTGTCCTGGCAGTAGCTGGGAGATCAGAGCTTGTATTTGCAGAGCAAACGCTTGTCTTTCCTTCAGCTCCAGCCTGATCCACTTGTCACTTTGGATTATTTCCCTTATACCTGCATGGAGAAGCAGTGTCGTCAACCGCAAGGATTCCGAGCGCGCTCTGTTGTGCCACGAAACACAAATACCATTTCCTTTCAGCTCTGCTTTCACAGGGCCTGCCCGAATGCATTTGTGTTGCCTCCAAACCTGGCACTTTAAAATAAATGAAAAGGCCTCTGAATGACAAACACGGCACACATAGTGGGAGGGCCATTCGCAGGGAAATGGTTGCAAGGAGAATCAGCACTTTATGAATATTCACTGAAGTGTAAACCTGCACATTGCTCATACGCTTTTCTGCATTCTAATTTGCCCATGAATGCAAATGAGTCCCGTTTAAAATAGAGAGGGGGAGAGCGGGCTCCTTGCAGAACACCTAATTGAAAGATGTTTGTACATCATGTTTGATATTTAGTAAACAGAGAGACAAATCCAATCGTTTTTCCAAATGAGACCTCAGAAACAATAAAAAATAATGATCACAAAAACTGGGAGAGTGGGAATGTGCAGAACTAACTGCTTTCCTGAAAAGGGGGACGTAATTACTCTGTCTCAGGGTGCAATTAGTGTCCTAATTACATGAAGGTGTATTTTGCTTATCTCTTTAGTAAACCCTTTGTTGAGATTTAGCTGTCTGGGCGAGCTGTCCAACCATGGGGTCGGGTCCTACACCGGGGGTGGGCAATGGACAGTCCTGTGTGCAGAGAGGCCCAGATAGATGGCACTTTGGGAAGTACCTTCATCTTTCTTTTAGACTGACAGATGGTTTCAGCCCTGGTTGGACTGCCTGCTGCTGCTTTCAATGCAAGAGTGTTACCTTTTTGGATTCATGAAAGCCACTCAATCAAAGATAAAAAGGCAGGCCAGTGTGGGGAATCAATACAATCTCTACTTTCAGCTGGAGTGTCTAATAGTAATTCTTCTCGTGTCACTGCCTGGTTAAACAGTCATACTCCTGCTAAAAGCCCCATAAGACATAATAGATTCATGTGGCTTTCCTCTATTGTGTTGTACTTGGCCTAGAAAAGGGGAAAGGGGCTCCTGTTTTTCTAAAACAAACCAGACACTGAAGCATTGTGTATCAAAATGTATTCACCCATTGCAAATGGTCTCATTAGAGCACAGGGGGTTTTCTTTGCATACCTCTTGTGGAGCTATTTCCAGGCATCTGATATAGTCATTGCAAACCCTCCTTTGGAGATGTTTTACTATCAGTTCTGAGTCATTCTGCTTATGTGTAGATGCGTTTTTTTTTTTTTTTTTTTGTTATTGTTCTGGGGAGAAAACAATCATAAAAGTAAGTACTTCTCATTTCAAACTGAGCCAGTTGATTATACACATTGAGACCTGTTCCCACATTGACGGTGAGTATCACACATCTCAGAGCTAGACTGGAGAGTCCGCAAGGCTCAGTTATGGCAGGACCTTCAGTGATGGCTTCTCAGGAACCAAATTTATGTTGGACCGGGAGGCAGGGTTTTCCTTAAAGGTTGTCAGTGGCAACATGGTCAAGATCTCTGTGTAACTCTTGTTTCCCCCTGTGTCCTTGTCCTCAGACACCCTTCAGCCCTTAATTGGTTCTAAACCCACAGCCTAGGGTGTTGAATCATGGAGGTGTTGGGCATTTTTCCTTCCAATCTTTCCTCCTCCAGTCTCATAGAGGAAAAATGAAGTATTTGTGCCTGAGTTGAGCAGCAGTAAATGGAATTGGCTGGGTCACCACCCACACATTGGCGTCCAGGGATTTTGAGTGAATGAGAATCACAGAGCATGTTATTCGCCATCTGGGGTGAGAAAGAAATGATGGGACAAGTGGCACTTTGTTGGCCATTCCAGGCAGACCCTTTGATCAGGAGAATCCTTTGTGAAGCTCCTGTGGACCCCTCCTCTCCATGTTTCTACAAACCCAGGCCACTTCTCCCCCTTGGCTTTCTTCAGAGGATTTGTCCGCGGCTGTTGGGGGTGAAACTGAGTTCTTTCTGGTGTATCACGTAAGACGACAGAAGAGAGGAAAAAAATCTAGTGTTGTCCCCCTGGCTGCCACCTTACGCCCCTCCTCAGGAAAACTTCAGCAGATGTAGACAAGATTTTAATAGCGACATAAAGAGAAATGCATGACAATCTCATTAGGACAGCCATAATGGCCTGTTGGAGGATCTCAGAGAGGACAATATATCAACGTCCAGCTCGTTACGGCATCCCTAACCATGGCAGTTTGCCCCTCTTCATAATGGCTCATTCATCACCCATTTGACCTGGTTCCCAATAATACTTTGCCCTCATTGGCATCAGTCTCCCTTTGAGGCTTTCCACGATTGCTGACACCCCTCTTTAAGTGGGGCTAAATCAGAGCCAGTAAGTGACAATCATAAAAAAGCAGTTAGTGGGCCACCCCATGGCCCGCCCTGACACGGTGCATTAAGACTTTTTCTTCCTTTTTCCCTGCAGTCTTCGGCGGCTCTTCATCTCAAGCCTAACATCTGCAGGAGGTCAAGGCTGGCGGCCTGAGGTCCCGGGATTTTCAACCATCTGCCCAGGAAAAAGGAAGTCAGTGCTAGAGGGAGGAGGATGAAGAATCTAAGTATTCTGAAGACCTTCTTAAAGTTATTTATCTGGGGTGAGGACAGGAGGATCGTTATTAACAGTATCAGGCCATTGTCTTTCTTGTGTGCCTCCGAGGGCGGCCGGACATAATTAAAGTGGAAGCCGAGTTTATTTTTCCCCTTGGAGGCTTAAATGGCCTGGAGTCATTTCCCATTCCTCCTTTCCCACTAGTGCCCGTCCTCCCTAGCTGCTGAAAAATTCAACATTCCTATAAACTACAGCTCTTTGTAAAGGTCACGCGCCAGTTAATCTGAACCCGGGGTCTGGGAGTTGTGCTCACGGGAGCTGGGGCAGTGGCTGTCCAGCCCGGTGACGTGGGAGAGGGAGAGGGGCACGAGGCTGGCAGGCAGAGCTCTTTAAATATTGCTGAACGTTTCCTGGATCAGCATGATATTTAAAGATTTTTGTTCCACCTGCCTGCGAAATATAGAGTCCAGCCGAGAGGCAAGAAAATGAATATGGATTTCTTGCCCTTTCAGTGTATTCACTCCAGAAAATAGCCATTTCTTTTTTTCTTTTTGCTGAGCCGGGGACTGCAGGCTTCAGGCAGCCACGATTACAATCATGCATCATGAATGAAATGTGCCATTTGGAGAAAATCAGCCACTCATTCCATTTCAAAACCCTACACAAATCAATAGTGCTAGCAGAGTTTTCAGGCTGAGCTGGATGTTGTGTTTGAACCAGAGCACTTTCTCAATGCACTTCTCATGCTTGGAGTGGCAGCCAGGGGCAGTCTCTGTGCCCAAGGCTCTGACAGGTGGATCACCAGCCTCCAAACACTGGGTCTGGTTGGGCTCATGCTGAGGAAGGGAAATGTATTGGTGATGGACAGACCACTGGGCAGTGTCAAACTTCCTAGTTTGAGTTCTGTCTGAACCAGCTTTCTATTAATCCCTTCATTCAAAAAGCATGCATTGTGCATGCCTCATGTGCCAGGCACTGTGCTAAGCCCTGGAGATATAAGGGCACACCGGGTAGACCCAGACCCTATCTTCATGTGGCTTCTAGAGGTTAATAAGGGAGACAGAAAAATTACTGAGTAATTATGACGCAGTGTGATAAATCTTAGGACTTTAGGAAATTTTCCATGTCTCACTGGTTCCTCATTTTCTTATAGGTGAAACAGAGTTTAAATAGATAAACCCTCCAGGCATTCTCCTGCTTGAGGACTTTAATCAATCAGGAGTGCAATTAGACAGTCAAACATTATGACCTCATCTTGTTCCCAGTCCTGGAAGAAAGACTCATGGTCTCCGTGTTCTCAAGGTCACCACCACCTCATTGTAGACAGAAGACTCAAGCAGATGAAGTGTTCGCTTAGGGTCAAGTTGAAAGATAAGTGTTGCGGACTTTGAGAAGTTTTGGATCATTCAGAGAGTTCCTTGGGAATTCAGAGGAAGGAGAAGGGTTAAGGGCCTTATGAGTGTCGGACACACTTTTCCTGAACCTTTTTAACCACTCCCTCGGCTCCCATTACTAGTATATGGACGAGACTCCTAAATCCGTGTCTCTGGCCTAGATATTTCCCATGAGTTTTTCCCTTGGCTATCATCTCATTTTCCATCTCCCAGTTAAAGTACCACTTATTCCAAAACACTTCATTTCCCTGGACCAAGTAAAGTCTCCTATCACATGCTCCTGTGCTACCCTGGTCTTTATCATAGTACTTACCACAAATTTTAATTGCTTATTTAACCACACCTCTTTTCCACAAGGCTCCAAGATCTTCAAGGACAGGGACATGTCTACCCAACTCGCTGTTGTCTCCCGAGGCTTGGCATTTTATGGGTGTTTGGTAAGTAATTTGTCAGATAAATAAATGACTAATTCTTCTAGAGAATGAACTTGTCTTTCTTTCAGGGATTTATCCAGACCGTTTTAACTTATTTGAGTGGTCCATCTGGAATAAGATGAAACTAAAGGGGTATTGTACCAATATATTCCCAATGTTATCTTAGGCAGTGTTTCTGAAAAACCAGAGGGCTGGCTCGGCGCCCGTGGCTCAATCGGCTAAGGCGCCAGCCACGTACACCTAAGGTGGCGGGTTCTAATCCCCAGCCCGGGCCCGCCAAACAACAATGATGGCTGCAACCAAAAAATGGCCGGGCATTGTGGTGGGTGCCTCTGGTCCCAGCTACTTGGGAGGCTGAGGCAGGAGACTCGCTTGAGCCCAGGAGTTGGAGGTTGCTATGAGTTGTGATGCCATGGCACTCTACCCAGGGGGACATCTTGAGGCTCTGTCTAAAAAAAAAAAAAAAAAAAAAGAAAAGTCAAGAAGGCAATTCCTTTTAAAATAGCCACTACATAAATAAGGAAAAACTTAATCAGGAGGTGAAACTCTCTACAATACAAACTATAGAACTGTGATAAAAAAAATTAAAGAAAAAATTTTAAAAAAGGAAGGATATGTCATGCTCCCATGTTTATGTACTGGAAGAGTTAAGAGTGTTAAAATACCCGTATTACCCAAAGTGATGTAGAGATTCAATACAATCCATATCAAATATGACATTCTTCACAGACAAAAATAAATAAATAACAATTCTAAAATTTGTACAAAACCACAAAGGAAGCTTGGTGCCCATAGCATAGTGGTTATGGCACCAGCCACATACACCAAGGCTGGCAGGTTCAAACCTGGCCCGGGCCAGCTAAAGAACAATGACAACTACAACCAAAAATACCTGGGCCTTGTGGCTGGCACCTGCAATCCCAACTACTTGGGATGCTGAGGCAAGAGAATCACTTCAGCCCAAGAGTTTGAGATTGCTGTGAGCTATGACAATATGGCACTCTCCCGAGGACAATGAAGTGAGACTATTTCTTAACAAAAAAGCAAAAAAGGATGCCAAATATGGAAAGCAATCATGAGCAGAAAATAGACATCACACTCCTATGACTTCAAAGGATCCTAAACAGTTATAGAAACAAAAACATCCTGGTGCTGGTGTAAACCAGTGGAACACAATAGAAAGCCCAGAAAAAACAACAAAAACAACAACATCAACAACAACAAAAATCCATGCATCTACAGTCAACTTATTTTTGACAAAGGTGTGAAATATACATAATGAAGAAAGATTAGTCTATTCAATAAATGGTGCTGGGAAAACTGGATATTCACATGCAGAAGAATAAAATTAGATATTATCATTCCCCATACATAAAAATTAAAATGATTACAGACTTAAACATAATACACAAAACTATGAAAATACTAGAAGAAAATAGGGGAATAGCTTCATGACATTGGTCTTGGCAAGGACTTTTTAGATCAGACTTCAAAAACATGGGCAGAAAAGCACAGAAAGGTAAGTAGATAATGCTTTTCACAGTGGAGAAAACAATCAGCAAAGAGATAGCCCCTACAGAATGGAACAGCAGTTTGCAAACCATACATCTGATAATGGGCTAAGATCCTCAAATGTAAAAAACTCAAATAACAACAAAATGACAGAGTACCTATTCTGTGTGCAATAGAATATACTCAGTCACAAAAATGAATGAAAGGCCAGGCTCGGTGATTCACACCTGGAATCCTAGCTTTCTAGGAGGCTGAGGTCAGTAGACTTCTTGAGCTCAGGAGTTCAAGAATGGCCTAAGCAACAGCAAGACTTCATCTCTACTATAAGAAAAAACAGCTGGGCATTGTGGCGGGCACTTAGAGTCCCAGATACTTGGGAGGATGAGACCAGAGGGTCATTTGAGCCCAAGAGTTTGAGGTTGCTGTAAGTTGTTGAGAGACTATACTTAGGAAGAGTTAAGTTTTGACATAGAAGGACAAAAGGCTTCTCACAGAAACTCAAGGACATGTCTGCAAAATCCTCCCCATGATAACTTAGCTCCTAAGAATTTGTAAACCTTAAATTTCCTGGAACATTGAAACTAATGCTTGCTTCTGCTTCTGTAAACCCTGCACATGGTTTGAACCCTCCAATAAGGGACAATATAATATTCCTTTGACTATCTACTTGTGCATCCTATGAAAGGACAGGGACAGAGCTGATTGGGGACTCAGCCATCTTGGACACTAGGCTCCTGAATCTCCGCGAACTGGAATAAAGCCCTTCCTCTTTCACACACAAGTGTTTGGGTGAATCTTTCTCTCCACTGGTCCTCATTTTCCTGAAACACTATGATGCTATGGAACTCTACCCAGAGTGACAGAGTGAGAACCTGTCTAAAAAAACAACAAAAACAAAAACACACACAAATACACATATATTAAAAAAATGAAAGTCTGTCCTTTGTGGTAACATAGATGTATCTGGAGGACATTATGTGATGTGAAATAAGCCAGGAAAGAAAACAAACACCACATAATTTTACTCACATGTAGAACCTAAACAGTTTTCAAAGAAGTTGAGAACAGAGTGGTGGCTACAAAAGAATGGGGAGACTAAAAGGGAGAAGAAAATGGTAAGAGATTGGTTAATGAGTCGGAAGCTGTGATTAGATAGAAGTAAGTTGTGGTGCTCTATTGCATGGAAGGGTGACTATAGTTAACCATATATCATATATTTTAAAATAGCTAGAAGAGAGATTTCTGAATGTTCTTATCGCAAAGAATTGATAATTATTTAAGGTGATGAACTAATTTTCCCTGACTTGATCATTACACAATTTATGCATGCATTGAAGCATCACATTGTACCCCATAAATGTGTATAATTATTATGTGTCAATCACAAATTAAAAAAAAATAAAACTGTGTGTTACCCTTTGGTGTTAATCACACCAAAGTAATACTACTAGATTTACAAGAGCAATAAAACAAGTTTAATTGGATATTTGTAAAATTACTCAAATGTCATGCAGTGACTCTGTTCTTGGACTGGGAGCCTGGGATGGGGAACCTTGAGTGATGGCATCAACCTGACAGAGAAGCAAAGGGACAGTGTAAACAAATCTCCCTTCCTCAGACCTCAGAGAAAAAAATTAATAATTTCTGATTGGAGAAAATAAAAGAATGTATGGGCAAATTTTAAAAGTACACATATAATTAGGACAGGTCCTAATGAGTTTATGCTATCTTGGTATTTTATGCTGTATGCTTTCTTGTAGAGCTATTTTCTTTCTTTCCAACATCTGTTTTGTACTGTGTGGGAGAAAACAGTGAACATTTCTGGAGTTGGTAATGTGTACAAAAAAGTAGACCACAGGTTTCTTTTATCATATCATTTTTGAGTACTTATTAGAAATGCAACACTATCGAGACCAGCCCAGACCAACTAAATAGGACTCTCATGTGATTGGGTCTGGAGAGGTGCTAATTTGCAACATTACAGGTGAAGTCTATGCATCTGAAATTTAGAAACCACGGCAATAGAGACTATGTGCAGCCCAGGGAATATAAAAAATAACATTGTCCTTGATCTTGATCAGGGAAGAAGTTGGAAGGTTGAACAAAACTATGATGGTCAACTGTGCATGCTTAAGGTAGGTGTGATACAAACACCAATTTTAGGCTTACTCTTCAGGCTGTACCACCTTGGCATAGGTTTCCTCTCTAGACAGTATTAGCATACTCAAATCATAAAATAATATAATAAACAAATTATTATATTATAAAAATTATATATGTGAAGGAAGAGGAGAAAGGAAGAGGTGGGAGAAAAAGGATATGTGTATATATATCTAAATACATATATGTGGGGGTACATATATTTCATACATATAAAATTATAACTGCTGGAATTGTATAAGTAAATTAGGAAGTGATAAAAATATCACAATAGTACAGAAAATGTAGTAGACTTTTTTTTTCAGACTGCTAGCCTGGAAAAGGAGAAAGGAGACAATCTATGAATCATACAACATGTTCACATATGCTCCTGCACATACATGATAACATAATCCAATATTTCTGAGTTTAGCTTCCTCATCCCCACTGGCTCCTATATTAATATCCAAATGCTAGTATCCACTATCACCCTATATTTCTTCTTAAAAGTAAATTACAGAAATGATACAGGACTCACTAGATCTCTTTGCTGGATGTAAGCACTAATGAGAACCAAAATTTTCAAATAGTACCAAATTTGATTTTCTTGGAGTCTTGGAAACCCATTTTACTTAAAACCTCTGTGAACCTTCTTCCTTCCTATTTATTGCAATCAGGAACCATCCTCAAACCATCATCCTTCTTTCTGTCACAGCTTATCTTCTGAGTTCCTGAGTTTTATTACTCAAGTTTAATAATAAGTGTGTATCAGAATTCAAACCCTTTGGTATATACATACACAAGAGAGGGCTGTCCATAGAGGGAAGTTTCAGGAGAAACACAAAATATTAATTCTAAGACAAACAAGTCAGGCTCCTCATTAGTATCCTCTAACAAAGCAAGTACCGTAGTACTTTTTATTGATCTGTTCAATAAATCAATATTTTCGTGGTGAAAGTTTTTTTTGAGGTAATAACAGCTTGTATTGATATGATGTTTGACAGTTTGCAAATACTTTTGCACAGATTTATTTATTCAAACTAAAATAGAACTCAGTGAGGCAAGCAAGGTGTACGTTATCATCATTTCACAAATAAGGAATAAAAAAGTTCTCATGGTTTACACAACTAATAGATATAATCTTTATTCAAAATGCAATTCCAGAAACTTTCCTTGAAATTTGTATGTTAAGTGCTGACTCAGGAAAAAAATAGAGTAACAGTCAAGAGTCTGACCAGAGTTGAGAAAAAATGAGATTTTGGCAACATATTGTGCTCATTTTTTTTTTTTTTTGACGTGCAGCATCAACCAGAGAATTGTTCATTGCCTTTGAAAAACAGTTGTGACAACATTTTTTCCATGATATGTCAGTCCTAAAGTCCAAGATGAGAATCAGTGGATAAGATAAGTAATTTTTTATCCTCCACATCTCTTTGAAATGGAAAATCCACTGGATAGTTTTTTTTTTCTCCTACATTACATATAATACTTGATGTTTATTAGATATTTAAACCAAAATAATAAGAGGTGCTATACTAAGAGGTCAATATCTTGAAGCTCAAAAGATAAGATGATGAGTTTCTGTGTGGGTAAGTACCATCACCAAAGAACAATGTGGGATGTTATATACATAAGAACGCATCTGTATATATACTTTCAGGACTAATCAGGAAAAATCTAGGAAGATTGTTCTAAAGGAAAGATATTTTTATGTAACTAAATGGAGTCTAGTTAATGATACTCCTGAAAAGAAATGACTTTAGGGGATAATGCAAGTGCAGAAGGCAGTGAAGATTCAGTGTCTCATACATATAAATCATTCTCTATACTGCTACCTCATCTCTAAAAGAAAAGACAGAATCAAATCATATGAAAACTGTAGAAAACTAGATCAAGAGATCTTTTTTTGGAATGGGATGTATTCAGCAATATGACTGAAATTTACAAACTCAGCAAACTGCTAAGCTTTTAGCTTTTTTATCTTTTTTTTTGTTGTTGTTGTTTGCTTTAATATGAGAGTATCATTTTATTGATGGAAAATTACACCACTGAAATATTTTATACTATAGTCTATTTCAGAATTGCTGGAGGATTAAGTAACTTAAAGCCATTCTTTGGAGAATGACAATTGACCTCTGCATAGGTCTTACTTTATAGTGTTTATTTACTTCCAAAAGAAATCAGGGCACTGGGAAGATCTGAAAAGTCAATCAGTATTTTAGAAAAATAATGGAATAATTTGTTCAACAGTTTCCACCAGTAGTCACTATCAAAAACAGGATAGGACTTAGGTTAATTTCAACTGCAATACAATTTAAATGAAGGCTTCTTGGCTTACATAAAAGTTAACATAAATCATACACAACCACATGGAAATAATACAGAATTCCATGGGGTTAGTGCACAGTATGGAAATAGAATTACTGTGGAAAACATGTAAACAGTTTCATGTAATGAATGTAATATTGCATCTCTGAGAACTTTACCAAGTAATCTATTTCTTATCATATGTGACATTTATGAAATGATTTTTGGATGCAAAGTAAAGAGAGCTGAATGGGTATTTGGCAAGTGACATTTCAAAGTAAGAAATTAAATTACAAAGAGGCTAAATGTTGTACCACAAAACCACAGGGTTTGGCAGTAGAAGAAGCTCCAAAATCATTTTCAGTGTATTCTTTCTCTAAAGGATTATTTCACAGTTTATGCCGAAAACCCAGTACTTCATGGTAATTAACAGAAGGTAATCCAAATGACTGTCCGTGGAAGAGGTTCATAAACTTACAAAATGTGAACTAACTGTCCATCATGAAGAAGAAAAGATTATTGTAGAAGCAGATTCATTGCAACTATAAGAGAAATAGAACTGTCTATTTGACCCTGATCAGCTGCAAAGTAATGTCACTTCAGCGAATGTCAAGTAGAATACACCGACAATAAATTTCAACACAGAATGTTTGTAATCAACATTTTGTTTCATAAATTCAAAGGAACGTTTTAGCCAATGTATCTCTTGTCTATGTATTAGCCACCAGAAAATAAAAGTTCACTGTTGTCAACAAGCTTTCTATAATTTATATTATATGTATGGTTTTATGTTTTCTAACTTAATTAAAGAAAAGACAGATTTAGGCCTATTGCAACTTGACTATACCAAACAATGACATGAACAAATATTCAAAGTTACAGCTGGATTTCAGTAAGCAATGGAAACATTTTCACAAGTGTGTTGAATAAAAATGTATGCTCGATGGGAAATTTCTGTCCATAAAATTTCTGTCCATGGTGATTTTCATGAGATATAAACCTTTACTTTTAAAATTTTTACTAATAAAGTAATAAGCTTACTCAGTTTACTTAGCAACTTTTTTAATAAGGTAGATTATATGATTCTACTACTAATTAGCTCTCCAATCTAAGTAAATCAACTGAATGTCTTTATTGCTTGGTTTTCTCTGCTATAAAACAGGAGAGCTGGCTTAGATGATTTCCAAGTACACTTCCAGCTTTCCTGTACCGTATAAGCTTTTCATTATTCCAAGTATTGCAAAAACTTTTTAAAAAGTAACACTACTAAACCATATTTTCAAACCTATTCATATTCAGAATTTAGAAAATTATTAATTTTGTGATTAGTATCACAACAGGACAAATCTCAAGTACTATGATATTTGTAATAATGCAAATACTCTTGTAAGTATTTTATATGAATAGGATCAGATTTAACATTTAATGATCTAGAAGAGGATTTATGGGTTTTGGAAGCAGAGAGATGATAGCTAGGATCACTGAATACATTCTTTCTCACCCTGACATTTTCCTGTAGCTCCATTCTTTTCTTCTTCTTTTTTTTTTCTTTTTGCTTGTTTGTTTTGGTTTTTTTTGAGACAGAGTTGCCCTGGCTAGAGTGTCATGTGTCATAGCTCACAGCAACCTCAAACTCCTGAGCTCCAGGGATCCTCTTGCCTCAGCCTCCTGAGTAGCTGGGACTACGGGCATTCGCCATGACAACTGGCTGTTTTATCTACTTTTAGTAGACATTGGGGTCTCACTTTTCTCAGGCTGGTCTCGAACCCCTGAGCTCAGGCAACTGACCTGCCTTGGCCCCTCAGAATGTGAGGATTACAGGTGTGAGCCACCCTGCCAGCCCTATATTTCCATTCTTATTGCTGTTACCCCCAATCAATTATGCCTCTTAAAAAAGTCTTTTACCCTGCATTTCTCATTGTTCATCCTGTCCTACATATAGTAAATCCTGTCATTGAGACCTCTGAAGTGACTAAAATCTATGCCATATTCTTTTGCTACTACATTTGTAAGTTTGTCATCTTTCACTGAACTATCACAACAGAGGAAAATGGATTCCTACCAATCTCTAGTAGCCACTACTTTGCTCAAACTTTACGCCAAAATGGGTAACACAAATTATCAAATATGACAAATCTAGTCTAATTGGTTATTTGGTTATTTCAAAATGCACATCTGTGCATGTGTGTATGCCCATCTATGTGTTTACAGTGTAATAAATATGTTCATAATTACTTAAGATGGGCACGAACCTTGGATTCACCACAGCACTATCCCCACTCTTGTATTATTCCAAGTCGCATTATAATTAATAGATGACAAAGAAAAAATGATTCTTTGAATCCATCTATTCCTGACTTGAAGCTCTCCAGATTCTACTATTTTAATGTACTCATCCAGTTGACCCCTAAATCTCCCACTTCGTGTTTTCAAACTCCATTCAGGCACTGCATCTGAAGGAAGCCTCCCGCAAAGTCTTCTCTATTTGGAGGTTGGCCAGTCTAGTGATCCTTAAGAGTTGTCCTTATAGCTTGTGTGTTCTTCATCTATTTTTCTTCAAACTGCATTTTAAATATTCACATTTAAAAAACCAGTCTGTATCAATAAAACATAAGCAAATTAAACATCAGGATTGCATTATTTTCATCTCTTGATTCTATCCATTAATGCATATCTGGTATGTGGAGAATGAACAGTGAAAGAATAAAATCAACGCATGTCTCTAGACCAGAGTTTCACAAATTTTACCCTGAAACATCTTAAAATCAAAATCTATTTGAAAAATATTAGTAGAAAATTTAACATGGATTCTAATAAAATTTTTCAGAGAAATTTTCAGAATTTGATGTAGGTTTAACTTGCAATAGTCAATTGATCCAATAATATATTTACATAACTTATATTTAACATAAAGTTAACATTTGAAATTACACAGATTGCACATAATAATAACTAGGAACTATTGAATGACATTTTACTCCTCTTTTCTCAATCCTTCATTGGTCACCCTTCTCAAATCCTGAATAAACTCCAAAGTCCTTACCCAACCTATGAGCCTCCCACACTCCAAATATTTTTGGCTTTACCTTCTATCTTTCTTTTCTCCTCACCAGCTACACTGGAATCCTTGATTTTCCTACAGTTTTCCGAGGACGTTAACACCTCCTTGTCCCTGAGTTATCTTCTCTTTCCTTTGCCTATAACACTTTGTCACTATGTAGATCGCTCATGAATTCCTTATACTGAATTATGATTTTGCTCAAATAACCTCATATGTGAGAGGCCTTCTCAGAATATCCTATATAGAATGGCATCCCCTCATGCCATCACTCCTATCTCCTAAGCCAGCTCTTCTTAGCCCTTTTTTGATAAGACATATTATGTATATACAGAGTGTGTCTTATATTTCTTTGTTTGCTATCTGAGTTCCTCACAGAACATTAACTTTACAAAGGCAAACACCTCGTCAGTTTCATTTCCTGTTAGGAACATAGTAGGTGCTGAGAATGCAGATAGATCCCTATGCAGTTAGATGTCATGTGAACTTTACACTTGATGGGACCCATTTTAGAAACTGCTGACTGTTTTCTCTTCCTTTAATTCTTTTTTTTACTTATTTTAAAAACCAAATGCATACACATTGTACTAGTGAGCCAACTTTGTCATTGGTGACAATATGGATGATCCTGGAGGACGTTATTTTAAGTGAAACAAGCCAGGCACAGACACACACTGCGTGATATCACTCATTTGTGGAATCCAAGCTATTTTCTAAAACAAAACAATTTCAACCTTATCTTCAGAGTCCTATTTCCACTAAACAAAACTGTCCATCTTGACTAAATAGTTATACTTAATCCATATGCAACAGAATTTGAAGAAATATAAATGTATATAAAGAAACCTTTAGTACATTTTGAAAATGCTTGAACTTTTGCTAAATCTCTTAGCCATACCCGTATTTATTTGTATGAAAATGTCATCTAAATATCCCTCAAAATGTGAGGCTCCTGGTTGTTTAATGTGCAATTTAGCAATATTTTTAAAAGTACACATACTTTTTTCAAGCTTAGTGTTACAAATAAATCCTGCCACAGGCAGATTCACTTCCAGTGGTTATATTCTGAAACATTTTTAAGGCATACATGCTTTTATTAGAATAGAGCTTCTCAGCATTTAACTATTTTTGAATATTCACAGCCTTCTCATCATGAATTACTGTCTCAAAAGAGTTTAATTGGAATAGATTTTAACTACCAAATGTCACAGAATGGAATAATTTAGGGGCTCATTTGTACCCTAAAGTACATTTCCATTCATTATGTCCTCTATTTGATATTGCATTAAGCTACGGAAAAGGTGAATCAAACATGCCATTAAGATTGCTAAGGCTTAAAAATCAGTACAGTGGATAAAAAAGGTATTACTTAAATGTGCCAAATGGAACCCAACCATGCCTGATCTTAATAAGTCCATTATAAGCTGTATTGATTAAGAAAGCTTGTCAATCATTAAAAGACATTTCACAGAGATATTTAATGTGTTAGGATATTTTAAGATATGAACAATTGAAATAAGCTGTCAGCCTGTGTTTAAATGGCAATCAATCAACTATTGTTTATTAAATAAAAACACTGAATTAAGGACCACTGGAAATATAAAGATGAATCAATCTTATTCCTTTGTAAAGGACCTAAAATTCAAGTTGGGTTGTAGGATATGTACACTTGTATAAGTTATCTATGTCGGGCCTAAATTCATCAGTTGTAAATATGAAGATAATCGCATTAACGTATCAGGTTCCCTTTCTGTCCTTTTCTCTTCTTTAAAATTTCCATACTGGAACAATAACAACAATTAAAAATACAAATCATTGGGAAATTTCTAAAAATGTATATATTAGGTAACACCATTTAAAATTTCTTATATAAGTTTTCTCTTGTAATTCCATCTGTAGCAAGCAAATATGAGGGTATAGTCCTTCTTTTTTAACACAAGAGTTCTCATATACATTGCATTTTATTCCGAAATTTTTGTTGAACATTAAGTTCTGAAAATACTTCGCTCTTGTTTTCTACACCTGCATAGTATTTCAAAGTGTTTATTTGATGAAATCCCAATAAGCGGACACGTAGGGGATTTTTGTTTGTTTGTTTTCCTAATTGTTTACTATAAGAAGCTCTGTTACAGTGAGTACTTGTGGATTTATAAATACTTGCCCAGGTATATGTGCACAGTGGGCTCCCAGAAGCAGGACCAAATGTAGTGTTGCCGTAGTCCGCTTCACTCCTCTCCGGAGAGCTAACGTTATATTCCATGTTCACCAGCAGGGAACAGTGCTCCAGAGATTAAGTCCCCTTCCTGAACTGAATTTTTATGTATTTCTTAAAAATAAAAAAGTGAAAGCAAAACCAAACCATGGTTACCAAAATCAGAATAAAATCCATTTGTGCGATGAGAAAAATGTATTTTTTTTATATAAACACAATGGCCTATAGGTACATTTTTTTATAGAAACTCATTTTAGTTCCCGTCCCCCGAAGTAGAAGGAAGCCTGCCTTTGAATGGAGCAGAAAGGCTCATCGTCCACCATAAGGTGCTTTCCTCCGTCTTCTGCATATCCGTCTATCTCCTAGCGTCTTTCCCATCCAGCCAGTCTTCCTTAGTACCACGTGGCCACTTTTCACAGACAAAAGAAAATTTTCTTTTTAGTTCATGAAAATCCTTTTTCTCATCTATAATGCTTCTGAACTCAATCAAGATTCCACCAAGTACAAGAATGTTTTCTGTCCATATAGATAAGTAATCATGAACCCTAAAATGTGGCCGTACACAAACCATTTTAGAATAATTCTGTTGTGAACCATTGTTAAGCTCATTATCTCATTTTCAAACACTCTGACCATTCTCATACCTTGATCTGACTGCATGTATGAATAACAGGAAAGCCCAGACCCAGCAGATGCTGAAAAAGAGAATCTCAGAAAGATCAGAAAAGCCTACCAGATGGTAGGGGAATACACTACCGGGTCAGAATTACACAAGCCAGATTCACATTATACTGTGTTAGGGTGACCAGACATCCCGATTTTGGCGGGACAGTCCCGCTTTTCAACAATTTGTTCTGCATCCCGCGGTGTTTTAAAAAAGTCCCGATTTTTGAAAAGAATGCACGAATGGGCTGGAGAACAAGAAGGGAATATACGGTTTTTGACCGCCATATGGCTATTTCACCAGAATATGAGTTTTATATTATTTTTGTTAATTTTATAATGTTAAACTGTAATAAATAATTGCTGAGAAGTGATTATCAAGAACTGCTTATCAAAGTTTGCATTGTTGTCAGGCCCTGCCT
>CAUYQV010070050.1:0-31064 GCA_963574575.1 Galagoides demidoff
GATTGAGCCACAGGCGCCAAACCCAAACTCTCTTAATATAGCTATACACAAACCTTGTTCCTTTCCTAATGTATCATATTCAAGGCACATCTTTTCTCTCATGTGTTGTTATAATTGTTGTATCTGAGGTGTCAGTTTTACCCAACTTAAAATCTGAGAAGTTAGCTTGTTACTGTTTGATTTATTGTGTCAGAAGACATGTGACCCCTAGATCAAAGACTAAGGGCATTAAAACTGCACAGCAAGCAGCCTGAACCTCAGTATGTTTCTGTAGGTTCATTAACACAGAGGAGCCCAGGTGATGTACCTTAGAGACACTGTGCTTGGACAACTGGCTACAATACAACATACATCAATTAAGCCTGCTATTTATCTCAAAGAAAATGTGACCTTAGGCCTTGTGAGA
This sequence comes from Galagoides demidoff, assembly GCA_963574575.1. Taxonomy (NCBI): domain Eukaryota; kingdom Metazoa; phylum Chordata; class Mammalia; order Primates; family Galagidae; genus Galagoides; species Galagoides demidoff. The sequence goes on from CAUYQV010070050.1 coordinate 407, forward strand.
GCTCACTGAAATACATTCATTAAGAATGAATGGTTGGTTTGGGTGAAAGGGAAGATGTTCTGGGTGAAAGGGAAGATGTTCTCTCTTAGCAATAATTTCCTTAGTCTTGGGGGAATACAAACACCTCTATATGGTGTATCTGTGTGTACACGTATACACGTGCATATACCATTCTAACCTCTGTCACTAATTATTTGCAGATGGAGGTGCAATGTCCCCCTGGAGTCACCCTTGGCTTTGTTAAACAGGATTGGAGTTTGTGCCGGGCAGTTTACAGCATTCAAAATGAGAAGAAAGAGAAGGAGATGAGAGTGCGTGGGCCATGCCTGGATGGTAACACAGTGACTGTTTATGAGGTGAACATATGTAAATAGGATTTCTTGGCTATATTTTTTCTACATGTGCTAACAGACTTCAGAATGATCTGATTTTAGACTTTTTTTTCCCCATGTAAATGAATAAAGTAGCATGAGGAAAGAATTACCTAATCAATTGGCATACAAGCATTTTAAAATTATTGTTAGTGGATTGCTTGATGTTTTCGAACATATGAGTTCCTCTTTTATGATTTCAGTGCCTGGTAAAAATAAAAAGAAGCCATTTACAACACTAAACCTTCTGAGAATAAACAGCGTGATATAACTCATTTATTAAACTTTTGGCTACATTTAATTAACAATTTTGTCCAAGGATTTCCAGGATAGGATTATAGGTAAGTTCTGTGGAATGCAAGTGCACGACATGTCACAAGACTTATAAAGCACTCCCAAGGTTATGCAAACTCCTTACTTCTATGATAGGAATCTGTCAGCATCCTCAAGAAATAGGATAACACTGGTAGCATGGAAACTTATCATAGGTCATAACATTATCTCAAAAAAGAGAAATTGCCTTTTCTTTTGCCTTGATCTCATTGCTTACAAAAGGACTATTCATCATCCTAGGACTCTTAGAAAAGTAATGCTTAGGAATATTTCCTAGGCTTCTTAAAAGAGTGCTTTTGGAATGCCTTTTCAGAAAGATTCATCATCTACTAAAATTGCTTATTTGAGTGTTTCCTGTGATATCCAATAAATTTTTCTTAGTTCTCATTTTATATGATTGTATCATTAAGCATTCCCTATTCAAAGACCAATACAGGTGACCCAATTGCCAGGACAAGCTGTGTGTGATCATCCCCACTGTCGAGTGACTGTAGAAGTTGGTATTTGGATGTTTTCCCTGTGAAAAGCATCAGATCCCCCTTCTATAAACTGAGGTCCTTTGGTATATTAAACAGATAGGGTGGATTTGACCACCAAGAGCTTGAGTGATGTGAAAAGCACAGTGCTTCCCCTGCGTGACTCCTAGGTTTCTCTAGATTGGAAGTGACCTCCTACTAATCTCTAATTCCCATCCTTTGCTATGGCAAGAAGGATGTTTTTGCAATCCATTCAAATCCTACTTTCTCTGGCAAGGTCCTCTGAAAACTCACTTGAAGATGCAGAAACAGCAATAGCCTAAGACTTATAAGATGGCCCCCAGCTGAACTGTTAACCAGCTGTCAAGAAACTTAACCCTTCTCGCCTGTAATTATCTCCTATTTGAAATGATGTAGTTACCATATTCTTTCCCTGCATTGTTTGCATAGTCTCAGTGTAGACCGCTTCTCAGTAAAACATGAAAATATGTACTCGAATGCCTTTTGATCACATGACCTCTCATACTTGTCATTCTAGGTCACCTCCCCTGATGGTGTATCCCGCATTGGCAGCATTACTTGGAAGTGGCCAGGTACGTTATCTGAAACAAGAGATGCCGACCACTTTGACATTCACTTCCCCTTGGATTTGGATGTGAAGATGAAGGCCATGATTTTTGGAGCTTGTTTCCTCATTGTAAGTTTTTTCTTTCAGTTATACTAAGAGACTTGTTCTTTTTGATAAGCAGTGTAATGTAGTAGAAAGGTAATAATCTTTGAAATGAGACCAGCTACTGTTGGTGCTACATACTAGTTTCAAGTTTTGCAAAAGGTGTTACACTTGCAAGCCTTAGTTTCCTCCTCTATAAAGTCAAGACCAAAATACTTACATTTTTCAGAATTATGACTATTAGCTATCATGTGAGTACAATGGATAGGTGGGTGCTTAGAAGATCTGAGGTATGCCGTGGGTATAATTGCAATCACTGCCTCTATTTATCATTCTCACTAAATAAAAACGCCTATGATTTCCTAGGGAAATGCTCCGGCCAATGTCCTCCCCCTCTTTCTTAAGCCTCTCTTTCATCGCTGTTCTTGGTGTTGTGCCATCCTCACATTGTTACGTTTTTCTTCCTGTTAATGATGAAATGTAGCTAACTGGTACAAAATGTATAAACCAACAGTTTTAAGTTTGCAATTGCTGTGCTTTACATTTAATTGTCTTCAAAAATATTTCATTAGATTTAGTTATTTTAAACCAGAATAGGAGGTCCCCCTAATTAATTATAAAGAATCATATTGTATAGTTTATACTTGATTATCTATCTATAAAAATATTTTTTTCTAATTTCAGGACTTCATGTATTATGACTGTCCTCCACTTCAAAATAGAGGCTTGGGACAACTATCAAAATAGAGGCTTGGGACAAATCATCAATTACTACTAATAAAAAAACTAGAAAAGTCATGACTATAATTTCCTGCTTTGCACATTATTATTATTGAATATTAGCCTTGACAGGGAGGCTAAGAGTCTGAATGAGAGAAAGACGTATGCTATCATCTAAAGACATATGCTTCTGTGTACTTGGTAGACTAGAATTCAGCCCTATGACTCATATGTAAAGTACTATGAAAAACTGATACCCTAAAAACATGAAATGAAGAAAACTGAATCCCTGAGCACTCCTAGTAATAGGTAGTAAGATGGTGGACTTTCTAGAGCAATCTTTGTTGGGATAAAAGAACATGGCTTTTGTGTTTAACCCTCTCCTACATCTCTCTCAATCAGCATGTTCAACATGCTTGATTTAATGTGAATAAATGATACTCTTCTTCTTTAATAAAAAAAAAAAGTCAGACAGAAACATGTTTTATTGTACTAGGAAAGTTTACTTGTGTACCTGCATCAAAACCTCGATTGGCAAAACTTCTAAAAGTTTCACGGGGAAATTTGAATTTTTATGAAATAAAACATGTATATTCTTGATCTTAACATTTGTATTTTCCAAGTCTGTTTTCTTATTTACTGGGGTGAACAACCAGGAGGTGCCGACCCACGGGGGCAGGACCAGACTATCAGGAAGTGAGCTGACCAGAGCCAAATCCAGTCAAGATGTCTGAGCAGATTAGAGACCTCAGTGTTCTGATAAGAAACTTGCCTTTAGTACATAATACATTGATTGGTACACTAACACACAGCATCTCTTGGTCACAAAGGCCTCATATAGAAAATGCATGTGTCAGAATAGCTAGATTGCCTGTTGTACCTGTGTGGCCCATTTCATGTGACACAGAGGACACAGTTGTTTTTCTCTCAAAAAGACCTTTGCCAGTCACCAAACTGTTCTAATGGCTGAGATTGGAGTTATATGTCTAAATTTTGAAATACGACACTTTGGTAGTACTTTATAAAAGTTAAAGCCTCAAATTCTGGTGTTGACTAATACTCCTTTGCTGCTTTCTACTACATGATGGATAAATACGTACCTCCACGAGGTAATAAAACCCAGCCAATACGCTAGTTCCCTGCAATCTCAAGCTTATCAGTCAACATTTGAAAGCCCAACGATAAAGTATCCTCTGTACTTGTTTGTGCTGATTAATTGAAAGCATCAAGTGGGGGTGAAGACACCCTTATTAACTTGCCTCTATTGCACATTAGCGTCCCGTGTGTGTGTGTGTGTGTGTGTGTGTGTGTGCGATGTCTCATACAGTTATGATTTCTCTTGCTTAGAACAATAACACTTGGGCGATATTTTTATAATACAGTTCATGTTATAATTTCTATAGTTTTTAGTGGCATTTCATTGTGTAAAACTGATCATGTTGATAAAAAGCAAGAGCCAGTATGCAAAATGGGATGTTCTTCATCTGTTGTTTATTACACAAACACCCAGTGTTCTTAGATAGGTTTCTTCTCACATGAGGGCCTCAGCCCACAGCTGTTTTGGAAATGAAATAAATGTGCTCCATTTGTAAATTATATTCATCTTTTCTTGGTAAAGTCATTTTACTCCGTTTCTTACAATGTTCATCTTTATATGGTGCTACTGTTTTTTGTTTCATGTAAAAGCTGCTTTAGAAAATATTAATTGTGGCTGGGCATTGTGGTGGGCACCTGTGGTCCCAGCTACTTGGGAGGCGGAGGCAGGAGACTCGCTTGAGCCCAGGAGTTGGAGGTTGCTGTGAGCTGTGATGCCATGGCACTCTACCCAGGGGGATAGCTTGAGGCTCCGTCTCAAAAAAAAACCATGGCCTCTGTGAAAACCTACAGCTGAAATCAGCGTTGAAGGTGGAGTTCTGAGAGCTTCCCTCAGATGATCAGACTGTCCACCTGGACACCTCCTGTCACCTGCAGCAAAAATTATAGCCCACATAGCCCAGGGAAGCTGGAGAAACGGGGGGGGGGGGGGGAATGAGGTCTGGAGAGACGCCCTGGCCAAGGCTTAGCCCTGCACCCCAAATGGCCCGCCCTGGATTGCTGGGCAGGAAAAGCCCCCAACCATGTTTCTGCTTTGCCTGCTGGATCCGTTTTAGAATGCCAAGATCAAAAAAGGCAAGAAAGGGGCAGCACCTGTGGCTCAGTGAGTAGGGCTCCGGCCCCATATATGGAGGGTGGCAGGTTCAAACCCGGCCCCGCCAAACTACAACAAAAAAATAGCTGGGCGTTGTAGCGGGAGCCTATGGTCCCAGCTACTCGGGAGGCTGAGGCAAGAGAATCACCTAAGCCCAAGAGCTGAAGGTTGCTGTGAGCAGTGTGACACTGCCACGGCAATCTACCGAGGCGATAAAGTGACTCTGTCTCAAAAAAAAGGCAAGAAAGTTAAGGCACATGTTCTGTGTTCAAGGAGATTGTGGATGATACGACAATTAAATCTCAGGTGTGGTCCTGGGTTGTACCCTTGTTTGGGAAGGAAAATTATCGGAACAACTGACAATAATTGCAGATTGACCATCCATTATCTAGTTGTGTCTTATCACCAGACAACTGAGGGTTCACAGGAGAAAGCCCGCCAGAAACACATAGGGGTGGATGGACATAGGGACCCATCTCTTGGGGCTCAGAGACCAGTGCCCCAAATGTGGTGCTTTGCTTTGCTGACCTGAGGAAGCCTTGGGGCCTCTCTGACCATCCCCTGCCCCCCGCTGCCCCAAAGCACAGGGCAAGCTGTCCTCTAAGGTCCCTTATCTGCCTGAGTCCTGACCCAACAAAGAAGAAGACAATGGCCTTGAACCCCTCCCTGAGTCTCATTGACTGAACTCAAATCACCTGCACAGACCTTTGTCACAAATCATTGTCTGCTCTGTGGCCCAAGACTTTATCCCAGGCCATTGTATGTCCTTCCAGCCCATTGAATTCCCCTGGAAATCATTTACTCCTCTAAGTGACCTACACTCCCACCTGCCCTGCCCTGGAAGGAGGATTCAGGTCCACGTGAGCCCCGGTGGGTTACTGGGTGACTGGTCCCCTGCACGTCCCTGTGCTGTGCAGGCCAAGATGAATTCGTGTGCCATCTCCCAGTTTCTCTGCCTTCAGTGAACCTTCAGAGGGCGAACGGGAGGCTTCCCGTGGCCCCTAGAAGCTACTCTCCTTTGGTTTTAAAAACACTTTAGAAAGAAGAGGCAGTGTGAGAAAGGAAACGGCACAGAATGAAAGAATAAGTTGAGGTAGAGGGTATCCAGAAAGTTTCCTCTCTGTTCTTGCAACTTCTAAAAAATTTTCTTCTGAGTTTTAAATTATTTCAAAATAAAGCACTGAAAGAAGCAAAACAGTTCAGCTGGGGGGAAGTCGTTATTTCTTTTGCAGGGAAGTGGCCATATGTTCGTAATCAACACTCGAGGCTTCCGCTCCAGGGCTCTGACGCTGTTTTGCCGTCTGTGCTGAGGCTGCATATTTTCACCACTGACCTTAGCTCCCTGGAGCAGGGAGTGCACTTTTCCAAGGCAGATGTTCTTTTACAGAAGAAAAAGGTTTAGTTTTTTGCTATGGGTCTCACTGTTGGTGGCACTTTCCAGGTGAGCATCACCCACGTGCAGACCCACACACTCACACTCTCAGGGTGGGGCTGTGCAAACTTCCTCTGAGGCCTGTCCTCGCCTCCCCCACCACGTGGGGCCCGTCCTCACCTCCTCTGTAACACGGGACCCGTCCTCGCCTCCCCTACCACGCTGGTGCAGGGTGCCAGGGGCAGGCAGCAGCTCTTTGCCTTGGGGGTGCCCACTCTAGGTGGCTAGAGAGCACTAATTTGATCTCCAGCCAAACGCAGGAGGAATATTCCAGATCCCTGGTCCTGTGGTTTTCAAGATCTTCAACCCATTGTGTACATAGCAGCACTAGAGTAAACGAAGCACAAAAATGAACCAGTACTTGGCCTGGGCCTCCTTATGTTCCGGGCCTCCTCATGTTCCAGGCCCCTGGAGCCCTGAATCTCCCTGGGGAGTCCTGGAGCCCTCAGACCCCCTGTTAACGAGGGTGCACTCAGTAGCCCAGGGAGTCAGCCCAGGACTCTGGTCTTGGGGTCCATACCCGGGAGCGTCCAGCTGCACAAACACCACCCAGTGAGTGAGGCCCACAGATGCAGAGGCCACCCTGCTCAGCAATCGTGGGGGTCAGGCTGCTGCTCCTGGCCCTGGCTTTGTCCTGCTTTGTGTATCATGGACACCAGTGAGTCACCTCCCAGCAGCAGATCTGACCTGCGATGACTAGTGACTGTCCCCAGCTGTCCTATGACCCATAACTAGTGACTGTCCTGTCCCCAGCTGTCCTGTAAAGGGGCAACTCCCACATCGCCAACTGAGTAGCACAAAGAACCCAGATTCACAACCAATTCCAGGACTAAGACCTGCTCAGGTCAGAGCCAGAATCCACAGATTAGGTGGAAGGAAATAAAAATATTTTACCCCAAAATGTACTTCCATGACACATTTTTATTTTTTTAATTAATTAATTAATTAATTTTAATTGAGACAGAGTCTCACTTTGTCACCCTCAGTAGAGTGCTGTGGCATCATAGCTCACAGCAACTTTGAACTCTTGGGCTTAAGTGACTCTCTTGCCTCAGCCTCCCCAGTAGGTGGAACTACAGGATCCTGCCACAACGCCTGGCTATTTCTAGAGACAAGGTCTTGCTCTAGCTCAGGCTGGTCTCGAACTCCTGAACTCAGGGCAAACCACCTGCCTTGGCCTTCCAGAGTGCTAGGATTACAGGCGTGAGCCACCATGCCCAGCCCGTGACACATTTTTAGATGGCTGTTAGGGAGCAATGCACAGGTGGCCTGCAGAGCCATCTGCAGGGCTGCTCTCATCAGGCTCCTTCTGAGGCTGCCCTTGCCCAGATCTTAGAAAGATGAACTGAGTGTCCCTGACATCCTGACCAGAAGGAGGGTCGCCGTCTGCCCTCAGGCAGGCTGAAAAGGGCCTCAGCCCCACAGCTATGAATAGGTCTGTTATTATCCCTGTATGACAGAGGAGGAAACTGAGGCAGAGCACCACACAGCTGGAGGCAGAGCCTGGACATGTGGCTAAGAGAGCTGACTGCAAAGCTCATACCCACCAGGTGTCCAGCTGTCTAGAAGAGACACGATGGAGTGTGGGGTCCAAGAGAGGGTGCACATGGGTCCTGCCATCGGGGCCCAGAGTGAAGAGCCAGCAAGGACAGGAGACGGTGAGGTGTCCTGGCAGCAGGGCAGCAGGTGCAAGGACCTGGGAGGCTCTATGGACCATGGGATGGGCCAGGATGGGGCAGCCTGCTGGGGAGGGCAGACTGCAGAGCTCCAAGGAACCAGCTTCCTCAGCTGTTCCTCTTACACCTCATGGTACCTCCAGAAATGCACGGAGCAAAGTGGAGCCCAGCCACAGCTGTAGCCACACTGTGACACTCAGGGAAGGCGATTCTCAGTGTATGTGGCCAGACAAAAGTAAACTTTTAAAGTTATAAGCATCAACATTTAGAGAGTGGGAGCCCACACCGAGTCCTCAGTCAGCCATTCCTCATTCTTACGGGTACCTTTGTGCAAGCCCCAGGAGGGAGAGACACCAGGTGGCCACTGGCCGGCCTCTGGACACCTGTGCAGGGGACCAAGAAGCCAGAGCTGGTAACAGTGGGCACAGGGCCTAGGAGGGAGGGGATTGGTCTGCTCCAAGGAGGCAGCATTCCCACCAGCCTCCAGCACAGGCAGCAGCCAGCAGAGGCTCCCTGAGCCATGGAAACAGTCCTGAGAACGCTTCTCCGAGTGGCGGGCTGGCTGTGGGGACTGTGTGGACCTGAGCCAACCATCCACTGAGATTCACTACATGGTAGGAGGAGGGACTTCCAGGGCGATGTGCTCATGCTGGTGAATTTGGCCTCTCAAGGGCTCCATGGAACTCATTGTGTTAAGTGGGTCAGTGGTCCCCTGAAGACTCCAGGCCAGGGGTCCTCAAACTTTTTAAATAGGGGGCCAGTTCACTGGCCCTCAGACTGTTGGAGGGCCAGACTGCGGGCCCCGGGAAGAGTCAGCTGCTAAGCAGGACAGGTAGCAGCAGCAAGAACACCTGGTGGGCCAGATAACTGTCCTAGGCGGGCTGCATGTGGCCCACGGTCCGTATTTGAGGTTGCCTGCTCCAGGCACTACTGCTGGAACTGAGAGTCTGTGGCCTCACGGGGCAGAGTGGCCTCTGGGACGTGATGGTGCTCAGGGACTCCGAGGTGGGGGGTCATCCCTTGGAGTCACAAGAGCCCTCAGGAGGGTGGCAAAGGGCTGGACAGCAGAGGCAGTGGACAGCAAGCGGGAAGCGGAGTCCGCAGCCTCCAGAAGGAGCCAGCCCTAGTGTACCCTGGTGACGCTTGGCAGGATTCCTGCTGGACTGGCCTCCAGAACCCTAAGATGACACATGCCTGGTGTTTCAAGCCACCAAGCTTGTCGCTTTTTATGGTAGCCACAGAGAACCAACACAAATACTCAGAGAAAATCATTTCAGGGGACCTGGAAAAACACTATGAAGGAAAAAAGGTCACAAGCAAAGTTTTTAATTCAATATAAATAGCACAGGACAAGTTGATGAAGCATTGACGTCCACACAGTGAAGAGGGTGGTGCCAAACCCTGGCGTGGGGCTGGGGTGTCCACACTGGGGCAGGGTCAGGTGCTACAGCCTGAGCTGTCCAGAGACCCCACTCTGGGGGTGACAGCCTCAGGCCCTTCATTGAGGCCATGGAGGAGGCACCAGCCTCAGGAGGAGAGAAAGTAGAAACTGAGGCATTCAGTCCAGGAAGCCAAAGGCAAGAGCCCTGGGGATGCCCCCTGCTCCACAGAATGGGCAGACGGCTGCTGTGAGCCCCCGAGTCTCTGAGGAACCCACATGGGCAGACACCTCCTCCAGTGCCCATGGCCACAGCTCCAGGCCCAGCTCTCTTATCAGCCCACAGAATGGGCCACGCAGTGCAGCCCACGTAAGCAGCCCCAGGTGGCCCAGGACACACGTCCCAGGCTGGAATCCCAGACTTAAGTCCCACCAGGGTCCCAAGCCTCCCTGAGGAAAGGGTGCCATAGATGCACAAACAGGGTGTGGGCCCCCTGCCATCTCAGCTGTTCCTCATGGCCTTGGTCACCTACAGGGAATCTGGCCAAGTGGCTGCAGTCTCTCACTGCAGCCGTGAGGCATAGGACAGGTCCCTACTTGAAGGCAGTGTCCCCTCTCCCAGCCCCGGTGGAAGGGGACACTCAGAGAGACTCCGGAGTCTTGGTAGGAGGCAAGGTGGGCACTCGAGCCCCACTCTGATGTGGCTTTGGTGAAGCCCCTGCCCCACAAGGTTTGAGTCCCAATCCTAGGCCCAGGGAGGCCCCGTCTTCCTTGAAGCCATCTCACCTGCCTGGGTTGCTGCTTCACCCAGCAGTGCCTCTGAACTGCGACTTTATTTGCTCCCAGCCCCAACAGGAACCCAGGCACAGGGCTGTGGGCCCCACCCACTGCACACTGCTCCTGGAGGGCGCCCCTCCCCATGTGGGAGCTCAGTGCCCAGCCTCGCTCCTTCCACCCTGGCCTCCTGCACAGGCACTTCTACCTCTGCCCACAGGTGCCTTCAGGGACGGAGGGAGAACAGAAAGGGGCCCTGGGTGTGAGGAGGGGGCATCCAAGTGAGCAGCACAGGTCAGAGGGGGCAGGGCCAGGCAAGGCGAGGGCACCGGAATCGCTCCAGTGGAAGTCCCAGGATGGACTTGTGGTGACGGCCGGAGTGGACGTCCTCAGGGGCCCGCTGCTGCTTAGCTGGTGAGTGAGTGAAGCTGTGAGTTTTTCCTGGTCAAATTTATTAGGCCGCCTTTTTCCTTAACAGTCTTCATCTGATTTCAGATGATTACAGAAGCCACATCCTGGCCCCTTCCAGTTGTGAGGCACACGCACAGGGCTCGTGTCACTTTTAAACTCCAGGAAACCCTCCAACATGTTTTCTTTGCCTTTGAAAACAGTTGTGGGCCCCTGACCCCCAGAGCCCACCTTGCAACCAGAGGTCACTAATTACCCCAAAGCACTGGCATCCCATGCCTGGAAATTGGGTGGGGCTTTGGCAGTGCAGCTGGGCACATGTCTAGCGAGCCTCCTGGTCAGCATCACCCTGTGGCCAAAGCAACTGTGTGTGCCCCACTTTGTGCTGGCTGGAAGCCCCCCCACACCCAGGGCTGCATGCGATGTGGGGCACCTGGGCAGTTGACTCTGGCACTTGGTCTGTCTCCAGGAAGCCTCGTGGGTTCCTCATTTCTACAAGAGAAGTGGGCAAAGCCTCCCCACCTCACAGTCAGCAGGAACAAGGGCCAGGGCAGCTGGTGGGACCCTGCCATGGCCCCGCCCACTGTGCCTCAATGTCCCCTGTGGCTCTGGGCCACCCCTGGTCTTGTGCCTCCCCATGGGCTGCTGGCAGGGACCCCTAGGCTGGCCGGGAGGGAGCCATGAGGCATAGGACGGGGTCCCTGCTTAAAGTAAGGGAGGTGCCTCCTTCCTCTCAGGCGTTCTTTTTCTGTCCTTGTCACACCTGTGTAAACCTTCCTTGTCCTGTCTCACAACTCAGGACTGTCTCTTTGTGGGCTTGAAGAACCTACCCAGAGAGATGGGCCTGGCCCATCAAACTGCAGACTCCGGTGTCCATGTAGCCGTCAGGAGAGGGGTTCCTCCTGTCCCTGCGATGCCTTCCCCAGGTGCCTGAGACACTTAATGTTTACTTGATGATAAAATTATGTTTTTTTCCTGCCCTTTCTGGAGTGATTTTCTGGGTTAGCAGAGATTTTGTTACATATTGTATTTCTCCAGCAGAGCCCGGGGGGACACAGGTACCTGGGACCATGTGTTGGCGCTGTGTCCACTGGGTCACTCTCTGGAGACATGTGAACTGCCTGGTTGGGAAGGGGTGTCCGCCTCCTCCTCCTCCTCCAGTCATTGCTCCTGGGGTCACAGTCTTGTGCAGTGTGGGCTCCCAGGTCCCGCGGGCCGCTGCCTCTGTTTTCCTGCTGCGGCATGAGCTTTGAGACTGGACCTCACCTTGTCTCCTCCTGGCTAGCTCTGTTCACATGCCACACCAAGGTGTCTACAGGGCCCCAGGGACAAGGGCTTTGCCCTATACCTCCTCCTAATAAGGAATGAACTTTTCCGTCTCTGTCCAAATGCTCTTTGCACACGGTGGGTTAGTAGTACGGACCAGCCATGTCCACTATGGGCCAACAGTCCCTGAAGGCAAGACACCTGGTCACTCTGCAGGGTGCCACATGATACCAGTAGCCTCTTAGCCTTGTCTCTTTGACTCTCCATGGAGTCCAGCCACTCTCCAAGGGTCCAGACACACCTGGACCCTTCCCTCAGGGTCACCCTAAGAGTGCTCTCCTGAGGGATCCCCTAAATTCCTCAGCCTCTGCCAAGATGCCAGAGACCATGTTGATGTCCGGGAGTGTCATATGAGGCAGAGCACAGAGGGGAAGACCTCCCTACGCAGAAGGGCCCCCCCCAGCTTCACCTTGGGAGCCAGCAGTGGGGCAATGGGCTCCAGACACCACACTCCACACACACACATGCACACACTTGTGCCCACACACATGCACATGTCCACATGCATTCCTGTGCCTGCATGCACATGCACACACACATACCCCCATGTATCTGGAATGAGTGGCTGGGACAGGGAGCCCTCAGGGTCAGGCATCCTGGGAACTGGGTGGGGTGGGGGAGGGGCCTCTTCTATGCCTGCTGCGTGTGACCCTGGGAGCGGAAGCCCCTGGCGGCTTTGCAGCTGTCTTGGGTGGGCATAGGATTCCCACAGAACTGAGATGGGGGAAGGGGGCCAGGCGGTTCTCAGTCTCTGAGGCTTGGGGGCCGCCCCTGCAGGCCTCAGCCCCACCATCCAGTAGCAGTAAGGCCCCAGCTGCACCCTCCCCCACCAGCTGAGTCACCTCTACGGGTTGCTCTGTTCCCAGGCCCCACTGACCCACCCTGAGCCTGGAGGGCTGCCAGCCACCCCACCTCCTCCCCATAGTGCTGTCCACCCTCCCACAAGGCCCCAAGCTGCCCCCAAGGATCAGGGAGGTAATGTGGAGGACTGGGGTGGGCTGGAGGGAGTCTGGCTTGCACTTCCCTTTGTTCTGTGTGATTGCAGAATACTGTCTGAGGTCTATACCGACTTGAGACCTGCCTGCAGCCAGAGGGAGTCTCCCTAATCAGAGGGACAGGTTGTGCCAGGGTCAGCCCCAACTACCCTCTAGGTGAACCAACTGGCACCTTGCCCAGAGCACTCTGGCCGCGTCACCTGTCACACACCCCAACACTGCAGCCTAGTCTCCTAGGTTTGCACCGTGCTGCCCCTCTCACTTCCCAAAGGACCTGGGCAGGAGGGGCACAGAGCCCAGTAACCAACGCCTGGAGTCTTTCTCAGTGAGCCAAGTAGCAGATAAGGAATTGGCAGGAGCAGACCAGCACGGCTAGCACTCTAGGTTCCGATGTGGGGGACAAACCTCCAAATATAACAAACAGGATACAGACACTGGTTGAATTGAGGAGGAAGGCCTGTTCCTTCATCCCCCTGGGCTCTGGACTCTAAGAATCCTGTGGAAAACCCCCCAAAGGGCCACTCCAGATGGAAGGACTTGAAAATGTGTCCCCTCTCCTCCCCATTTGGTACCTAGCATGGCAGGCATGAGACCCAGCATGCTGGGTGGGCGCCTGAGTCCTGGTGCTGGCTGTCCTGCTCTCATGTGAAGATGCCTCGCAGGCCCTAGGCTGCTCTGAGAGCCATACCTGGCTCAGGTGACAACAGGGCTTTGCCCCCTCCTCCTGCCACTAGCCCCTCCCAGCCCTGGGGGAACTGCTGGTCTTTGGGCTCACATGCTCTTGTGGGTGACTCCTAGGTCTCTCTTGGGGGGATCTCCATGTGGGGGCAGGCTCCACTCTGGCTGAGCTGGCTGGTCCCCCTCTGCTTTCCCAGGCTCCCCCCTGCTGTCTCCTGAGCCATCTTTCCCTGGGGGCCTAGTGCAAACTGCTCTTCCAGGCTGGGGATCCAGAAGCTTTCCTCCCTTCCAGGCGTGCTGGCTCTGGCAGGTGAGAGCCCAGCCATCCACATGACCCTGGAGTGACTGCTCGGCCTCTGCTCCACCAGACCCACCATCAACAGGGTGGCAGGTTCCATGGGGAGGGGTCTGAGGCACAGATGTGGCCCCAGTGATAAGCACACAGGAGCCCCACATGACAGGGGCCACACACTGCTTCTATGACTTCAGAGAATGAGGGCAGGGGATGCCATGGAGCACGCCTGTGTCCTTAGCTCTTCCAGCCTGGAGCTCCACACTGCTCATCACCCTTCCTCACAGGACCCTGAGGTCAACTGCTATGAGACACACCAGCCTGGGCAGGACCCTGTGTCCCCACTAGAGAACTGCAGACCTACCCCACATGGCCGGGTCTTTGTGAGCAGTGTTCTGTAGGCTATAGCTTCAAGGCCAGTGCTGAGGAGACCTAGCCTGTGCTTCTCAGGAGCACCACAAGGGTCCAGGCCTTAACTCCTACCCTCTGTGTCTCCTCAGGCATTCCCGGCCCAAAGCCCCACACTGCTCCATCCAGGCCTTGGTATCCCCTCTCCACTCCATGGGGGTCTTTCTGCCCAAGAGCTGGGTCTGGCTTGCCCTCCCTGGGAATGGACAGCCCATGACATAGCAGCTGCCTGGTTCATGGAAGCGTAGGCTGGGTCACTCTGTCCGCCTGTCTCCCTGGGATGCTCCAGGGACTCTGCAAGTGGAACAGGAACAAAGCTTAGGCGCTGGCTGGGGGCCACCCCATTGTCCTGCCTCAGCTCCTGCTTCCTCTGGCTGTAAATGAGCAGAAGTTGTTGAAGTCTGTTTACCCCATCAGAGTGCAAATGGCCTGGGTGAGTCATATTCCTGCCACTTCCTTCTGGACGCATACACCAAATATCCACAGTTTCATTCCCAGCAGCCAAGAAATTTCCATCTGTTCAGAACATACAATTAAAAATATATCCCGACTGAAAGGAACTTATGACTCAGCAGAATCCCTGAGAGTTACTCACCATGGGAGCAAGTCTGGCTGCAACTCCCCTGGCTCCACGTTCCTTTCTTAATTTACTCAGCAAACACTTGCCAAGCTCTCACTGTGTGTCAGGCCAGGTGCCAAGTGGCTCACACAGGTGTCCACTCATAGGAGATCCAGTCGAGCCAGAGAAGCTGGATGGTGACTGCACCAGCCCAGCTGTGGTCAGGCCTGGACCGCAGCAGGCTGGGTGAGTGGGTGGCCGGGGGTCTCTCTGAGTGCCACCCGACCCCATCTGCGGATCCTCAGAGGGCACCGCCCCGTGGGACTACCCTGTGCCTGGTGTATTTGTGAGATCCTGCTACACTATTGCAGTTAGCGGTGGCTTTGGTGGCTTGTGATGTCCTTGCTGTACTGCATTCCATGGCCCCCATGTGGATGTACCACAACCTCTGTGTTGTCACGGATGTCTGAGTTGCTTTGCTGCCATGAGCAGTTTTCTGCGGATCTTGGGTGAACATGAATAGGTATTTCCTACCCAGGACACACACCCAGGTGTGGAACTACTGGGTCACGGGGATGAAAATGTTAGACAGGAGGGTAGTGACCAACAAGTTTTCTGAGAGGTTGTGATGCTGCCCTCACTGCTCATGTCCCGCCCAGCACTGCAATTGTCAATCGCACTAATCTGGGCCTTTCAGACAGGACGGTGTCTCAGGGCACCGTGTGTGTCCCTGTGATGTCCCAGGCTGAGCTCCTCCTGCACACGTGTCCCTGGGCACCTCCTCATGACGTGGCTGCTTCAGCCTGTGTCCTTACAGCCACTGGGTCTGTATGTAGTTCTTATTGATTCTTCTACATTCTCCATCCAGATCCTTAGTTAATCCTGTGAAATGATAAACACAGTGACACCTTCTCTCACTTCATGGTTTAATTTTTCACTTGCTTAATGGCATCTTTTGATAACAAAAGTTCTAATTTTCATGTGGTTTTTATGATATGCACTTCCAGTCTGTTTAAGATGCCATGATTATATATTCCCTCATGTCATATTCTAAAATATTGTTTTGTCTTTCACCATTAGAGCAATAAACCATCTTTTTTTTTTTTTTTTTTGAGACACAGACTCACTTTGTTGCCCTCACAGCAACCTCAGTCTCTTGGGCTCAAGCAATCCTCCTGCCTCAGCCTCCTGAGTACCTGGGACTACAGGCACCGCCACAACACCCAGCTAGTTTTAAAGACAGGGCCTCACTCTTGCTCACGCTGGTCTTGAACCTGTGAGCTCAGGCAATCCAGCAGTTTCTGCCTCCCAGAGTGCTGGGATTGCAGGTGTGAGCCACCACTCTTGGCCAGCAATGATCCATCTTGAATTGATACGTCAGACCTGTAGGGGTAGATTGGGGATTGTAGCACTGCTGGGCAGACCTGTCAGCTCTGTCCATGGGAGAGGCCTCCTCTCCTAAGTCACAGGGCTGTGCCTTTGGCATCTGAGTGGCTGCACCAGCTTTCCTCCCATTTGTTCTGTAATCGTATATTTTTGCTTCCCTTACTTTGAGATTTTCTGTACATATTTAGACCTAACCTCTACATGCAAGATGTTATTGGATTTGGTTTTCTTTTTTCAAATCAAGCCTGACTATCTTTAACTTTGAGTATTTTGTTCATCTTCCATTGATGTAATTCCTGATATATTAATTTTTTTCACAGCGACTGCATTCATGACCACCATCTCACAGCTGGGTTCCTGCTTTCCTGCCTGTTTGTGTTCCTTTTCCTCTCCTTTAACGGCCTCTTTACTGATATCTTAGATTTCCCCTCTATTTGCTTGCTTGTACTTTCTTTTATTGCTCTGCTAGTGGTTACCACTTTTTTTTTGAGACAGAGCCTCAAGCTGTCCCCCTGAGTAGAGGGCCATGGCATCACAGCTCATAGCAACCTCCAACTCCTGGGCTCAAGCGAGTCTCCTGCCTCTGCCTCCCAAGTAGCTGGGACCACAGGCGCCCGCCACAACGCCCGGCCAATATTTGGAGATTTTAACACCCTTTTGACAGTTTTGTATAGATCTTTGAAGAAGAACCTCAACAAAGAAATATCAGACTTAAACCTGACCCTAGAACAAATGGACTTAACAGACCTCTAAAGAACATTTTCATCCTAATACAACTGAATAAATATTCTTCTCATCAGTCCACAGATCATCCTCCAAAATTGATGATATCTTTGGACACATGTCTACCCTCAGAAAATTTAAAAGAATAGAAATTATTCCTTGTATATTTTTGGACTCCCATGGAATAAATGTTGAACTCAGCAGCAACAGGAATTTTCATACTCAAACAAAGTCATGGGAACTAAATAATGTTAGGCTGAATGATAGCTGGGTCAAAGACAAGACTAAGTATGAAATCACCAAATTTTTGGAAAAAAATTATAGTGAAGACACAAATTATCAAAACCTGTGGGATACTGCAAAGGCAGTCCTAAGGGAAATTTATAGCATTGGAAGCATTCATCAATAAAACAGAAAGAGAGAAAGCCAACAACTGAATGGATAATCTCAAGCAACTGAGAAAGGAAGAATATTCCAACCCCAAACCCATCAGAAGAATAGAAATAACCAAAACTAGAGCAGAATTAAATGAAATTGAAAACAAAAGAATCATTTGCAAGATCAATGAAACAAAAAGTTGGTTTATGAAAAGATTAATAAAATTGATAAACCTTTGGCCAACCTAACCAGAAACAAAAAAGTAAAACCTCTAATGTCATCTACCAGAAATAATAAAGGAGAAATAACAATAGATACTTCAGAAACTAAAAAAAAAAAAATCCTCAATGATTACTACAAAAAATTCTATTCCTAGAAATATGAAAATCTGAAGAAAATGGACCAATACCTGGAAACACGTCACTGTCCTAGACTCAACCAGAATGAGTTAGAAACCTTGAATAGACCTATATCAATCTCTGAAACAGCATCAACAATATGGATTCTCCCCAAAGATAGAAGTCTGGGTCTAGATGACTTCACAACTGAATTCTATCAAACCTTTCAAGAGGAACTAGTACATATATTGTTCAACCTTTTCCAAAGCATAGAAAAAGAAAGAATACTTCCAACACACTCTATGAAGCAAATATTACCCTGATCCCCAAACCAGAAAAGGATCCAATGAAGAAAGAAAATTATGGACCAATATCATTAATGAATATAGATGCAAAAGTATTCTATAAGATCTTAGCAAACATAATTCAACAACATACCAAAAATATTATACACCATGATCAAATTGGTTGTATTCCAGGGTTACAGCATTGGTTCAACATATGCAAATCTATAAATATAATACATCACATCAATAAAATAAAAAAAAAACAATATGATTCTCTCAACTGATGTAGAAAAAGCTTTTGATAATATCCAGCATCCTTTCATGATCAGAACACTTAAGAAAATAGGCATAAAAGGGACGTTTCTTAAACTGATAGAGGCCATTTACAGCAAACCCACAGTCAATATCATATTGAATGGAGTAAAATTGAAAATATTTCCACTTAGATCAGGAATAAGTCAAGGATGCCCATGGTCTTCACTGCTAGTCAACATAGTAATGGAAGTCTTAGCCATTGTAATCAGGCAAGAGAAGAGGGTCAAGGGTATTCAAATAGGGTGAGAGGACTCAAACTCTCACTTCACTGATCATATGATCCTATACCTGGAAAATCCCAGGGTTCAACTATAAAATTCTTAGAAGTGATCAAGGAATACAATAGCATCTCAGGATACAAAATCAATACTTACAAACAGTAGCTTTTGTATATGCCAGCAATAATGAAACTGAAAATATAGTCAAGGACTCTATAAGATGAAATTTCTGGTAATTACCTAACAAGTGACGTGAAAGATCACTGTAAAGAGAATTATGAAACTTTGAGAAAGAAATAGCTGAAGATATTAACAAATGGAAAAACATATCATGCTCATTGTTGGGAAGAATTAACATTGTTAAAATGTCCATACTACACAAAGCAATCTACAGATTTAGTGCAATCTCTGTTAAATTACCATTGTCATACTTTAAAGAGCTTAAAAAAATAGTGCTTCA
The DNA here is from genome assembly GCA_963574575.1 of Galagoides demidoff. Taxonomy (NCBI): domain Eukaryota; kingdom Metazoa; phylum Chordata; class Mammalia; order Primates; family Galagidae; genus Galagoides; species Galagoides demidoff. The sequence continues at coordinate 19,196 of CAUYQV010070050.1, forward strand.
TTTTATATAGAAACAGCAAAAACCTTGAATAGCCAATACATTACTTAGAAATAAAAACAAATAAGGAGGTATCCTGTTACCAGACTTCAGAATCTGCATTTCAATAAACTTTCCAGTGGAGAAGCATGCCTGACTCACTATCTGGCTTCCTAAATACCAGCCACTGTTAGTTTCTTTTCATTGCTAAGCACCACCCAGCGTATTAGAAGATTTCTGCAGGTTTTAATCGGTTCCCAAGGCAACGACCTCTGTATTCTGTCATTTTAGGACTAATTATATAAGCCAGGACTCTACATTCCAAACCTATTCTATCTCTTACTCAGAGAGAGGAAAGAAGATACAGACTCTAGGCTTCTTATACCTCCAAAATCTCTATAAGCTTCTAAATACTTCTTTTGCTGAAAGCAAAATCTAAAATTTTGTTACTCAGATGGTTTTATTGTAAAATCATATTTCTATATTCAACTTGTCTTCAGAGAAGAAAAACATAGCAAAATAAAAAAAAAAAAACCTCAGGTTTCAATTAATTTCTTCCCCCTGTTAGAATGACAGGGAATGTTTTCAGTTTGGGCACAAAACACAGCACAAATGTTTATGAATAGTCCCCCACATGTGCTGTGTTTCTACCCCAAGTGGCTAACAAGGATCTTTGCTGAAATTTTTCCATAGTGTAATCTGAGTAATTCCCACAGCTGTAAATACTATAGATTGTAACCTAAAACTTGACCTCTCAAAATTATGGTATTTATTTTACATACTTTAATAAAAGTCAGTTTATTCATGAACTACTTAGTAAGTGACTTCTGTTTGTTGATGAGAGACCTGAGAAATTTGGAAACTAACATTTTCCCTAAATATTTTAAAAGCTGGTTAAATTACTCTTCAAGTGAAAGATATAATGGCTTCTATGGTTAAATGACAGATTAGAACAGTATTAGGTAGAGTAGAAATAAAAAGTAATTATGGGATTGATTAAAATTAACATTACTATTTTATTGAATTTATAAATATTTATTGAGCTACATTAGCATGATAGTGGAATAAGAAGTACTATACTCTCTTTCCCCGTGAACACCCTGATTCAGCAAAAATTCATGGAAAAATCTCCTTTGTGGAAAACCTAGAAATTAATTGAAAGGAAAGCATTTACCTGGAGTAAACACAAAGCAAGCCTTATTCAAGCTGGTAGAACGATAATGGATTTGTTCTTTCCAGAATCCCTATCCTCGAAACAGTGCCTTATAATTAAGAAAAGACCTCCAAACTCCCAGCTTCTCCTGGTGGATGTAAAGATTTGGCCCGTGTATCCAGAACCCTTACAGTTTTTCAGGAGTTCCCACAGACGATTGGCTTTTGTCTGGCCAGTCTTAAAGCAATGAATGTACCACCACAATATATAATAGTCTGGGAGAGAACAAAGACAGTGGCTTGGAAGGGTAGTCACCACAACTTCTGATTCACCACAGAGTTATCAGAGAAAAAAATTCCAACTGTCCTGTTCCTAGGAAGAAAAAGGAGATGGTCTGCATTTCCAAGGCCTCAAATGTTATGAGGACTGTCCAAAGGAATAGTTTCTTCTATCCCCAGTTCAGTTTGAAGATAACATCTGGGATAATCTAGCCACTTGGGATCTATTCAGAACAGGGTACAGGCTTGAGCTGTTATTAGAAATAGCCCCTCTACCCAGATCAGTACAGAATGAACAGATTTAAAAGTTAGCTCCCAACCTTTGCCTGGGCCAGAAGAATGGGAGAAAGTATCCCAACATGCAGTGATCCAGTTTTTCTAAAAGCCTCTGGAAGAACTAGCTTCAGAAGCAGTTGTTCTGGTGCATAGACAGAATTTGTCATATTCTTGGTACTTAGAGTGTTGTGAAGAACAAAGGGAATAGATCACACTAGGATGAAGGTCTGAGTGGTTTCCAGAAACCTCTGACTGATTTGATTGGCTTTTGCCTTTACAAAGCCAGTCTGTGAAGATGGGGAGAGGTTGTTGCTTTATCTAAGGCCCATGTATTAGCACATAAAGTAAAGGAAAAATAAGATACAGGCAAATATGTTCTAAATAAACACATAAAAAACAAGATACATACCCAGAAACTAACCCTAATGAAATAAAGATATATGATTTTCCTGAAAAAAAACTTAAAATAATCATTTTAAAGCTGGATGGATTGGATCATGCCTATAATCCCAGCACTGTGAGTGCCAGGCTGAGGTGGGTGAATTCCTTGAGCTCAGAAGTTTGAGACAGCCGGGGCAAGATCCTGTCTCCAAAAAAATAGCCAATTGTTGCAGTGGGTGACTGTAGTCCCAGCTTTTGGGGAGACTGAGGCAGGAAGATTGCTTGTGCCCGGAGTTTAATGTTGCTATAAGCTATGACATCACAGTACTCTACCAAGGGCAACAAAGTGATATTATATTTCAAAATAAAATAAAATTATGTCTATCATGATAGACATACTTTTATCTGACAAGGAGAATGTTACATTTTTGCATTATTATTATTATTATTGCTCAATATTTCATTGCAGTAATCATGTAATATCTTTTCCAAATGTATTTATCTTCATTCGTTCTCTAGGAGGTTTTTGCCTCTAGTCCTTATCTTAAACCTTGTAATTGTTACTAAATTTTAAGCCTTTTTAATTTTGTGAAGGCAAAGAGTAGAAACCAAATAAAAACATGTATATAGAGAAAATTAAAAAAAATTAAAATAAAATAAAAACCATTATAAAGAACAATGAATCAACAAAGTGGGATTTAAAAAAACAAAAACAAAAACAAAATTAGATACAGGTACCAAAAAATGTAACTGAAGAACAGAATAATCGAACTGAAAACATCATTAGAAGGATTCAAGAGCAAAGTACAGCCAGCAGAAAAGGAATCAGTGAACTCAAAGGTAAATTAATGAAAATGATTCCCTCAGAGGAACAAAAACTAGAAAAAAATATATTTAAAAGTGAACTGAGCTTGAGGAAATTATAGATCATCAATTATTATATCTAAGTATGCATTATTTAATTTTAACAAGAAGAAGAACAACCAGGAAGCATACACAAAGTATTAATAGCCCAAACTTCGCAAATAGAATGAAAGAAATGGACATCCAGATTCCAGAAGTCTAACAGATACCTAATTTGCAAAAGTCTGAAGAAATACACATTGAGATATATTGTAATTTAATTCTTAAAGTCAAAGAAAAAGAGGTAATTTTGAAAGCTGCAATAAAGAACTTGTCATATGCTATTCGGAAACTCTCATGATATTATTCACGGATTTATAGAATTCTTTTTATAGACCATGAGACAGTCATATAATATATTCAAAAAGCTGAAAACGTGAAAAAAATGTCAATTATATAGTACATAGCAAAACTGTCCATAAAAAATACAGAAGAGGTAAATTCTCAAACAAAAACTGAGGAATTCAATACTCCTAGACCTGTTTACCAGAAATACTAAAAGAAGTTCTGCAAGTTGAAATGAAAAGACATCAAATAGCGACATGATATCATAACAAAGTATAAAGCTTGTTGGTGAAGGTAAATATATAGACAGGTAGAGAATATTGTAATACTGCAATGGCAGAGGGTAAATCACATTAACTCTTCAACATAATTAAATGGCAAAAATATTAAATACAGTTAAAACTAAAATATGTTAATAGACACAATATAAAGAAATGTAAATTGTGACAACAATAACATAAGCTTGTGTGTTTGAGAGAGAAGTAAAATAATTGAGTTTTTTTTAATATTATTGAACTTAGATTTTATCAACTTAAAACATATTATATAATTGTTGGATGTTTTGTCTAAGCCCAACTCACAAAGAAAATACCTATGAGAATTACAGAAAATAAAAATATAAAGTATTCTAAGCATAGTAATGCAAAAAACAAATGATCAACAAAACGCAAAAGAAGATAGTGAGACAGGCAAAACAAATGACAGACAATAACAAATAACAAAAAGCAATTAACCCAATAGCAATATTAAATCTGTCTTTAGTGATAATATAAATGTAACTGCATTAACTTTCCCCAAAGACATATAGTGGCTGATGAGATAAAAGATGTATATTCCAACTCTATGCTTTCTACAAGACTCACTTTCTTCTTAAGGATGCATGTAGGCTGAAAGTAAAAGGAGTAAAAATGATATTTCATAAAAAATAGCAACCAAAATCGAGCAGGTTTGGTCTACTTGTATGAGAAAAAAACATACTTTTATGTCAATAACTTTCACCAGATACAAAGAAGGACATCATATAATGGCAAAAGTGTACATGACCTACCAGAATAATATAATAATGATAAATATCATTATTGATGTGCAACCAGCATCAGAGTACCTAAAGTTGTGAAGCTAACGTTTACAGAATGGAAGGCAGAAATAGACATCAATGCAACAAGAGTAGGAGACTTCAACACCCCAGTTTGGATGATGGAAGAAGATCCAGGCAGAAGTTCAACAAGAAAACAAAAAGCTTGAATGACACTATAAATCAAATGAACTTAAGGGACACATACAGAACATTCCACCCAACAGCTACAGAATATACATTGTTCTCAAGAACATAGAAAAGTATTTCCCATGATAGATCACTTCATGAGTTACGAAATAATCTTACAAATTTCAGATGAGTGAATCATATCATGTACCTTTTTGGGCAACAGTAGAATGATACTAGAAACCAAAAGCAGAAGAAAAAACAGAAAATCCACAACTATATAAAAAGCAAAGCACAAACTCTTGAAGAACCAATGAGGAAAAGGAAAAAAAAATAGAAAATAACTGATGACAAATAAAAATGAAACTACAACATATCAAAACCTTTGGGATTCTTCAAAGGCAGTACTGCCAGGGAAGTTTACAGCAATAAATGTCTACAGTAGAAAACAAAAGGTCTCAAATAACCTGACTTGGCACTTCAAAGAACTAGAAAAATGAGAACGAAGTACGTGCAAAGTTAGCAGGAGTAAGGAAATGTAAAGATTATGAAATTGAAAACAAAAAAATCAACTCAAAATGGATTAGAGGCTTACACCTAAAATATGAGACTGTAAAACTCCTAGAAGAAAACATAAAGGAAATGCTTTCTGTTGTGTTCTGATTTACGACTTTTTAAGTTGGCCTGCACCTCTGTAATAATTAGACATGATGCAAAACGGCAAAAGATTTTATTATTTATAGGATTTGGGAGACAAATGGCACACCCAAAAGTCCACACACAAAGGGGTCAGGTATCAGGGTAGAGAATGTTGTAATATTGCAATGGATCACAGGTAAAGAGAAAGTATGAATTTGGGGACCTTTCACTTATCGGAGTCCAGGATGGGGAACATAGTTGTCAGGTGAGAAGGGAATTGATTGGGCAGTTTTGAGCAAGCAAGCACACAATCTGAAACAATCAATATTAAAACCTATTTCCTCAAGGATGTACTTACTATCTTGAAATCAAGCCGACTCCAAAGCTGAGTATGTGGAATATGAATCACAGGCTGATTATGCATTTGATTAGTTCCTATAGATCTTTCCCACTAGATTGAGTCATTGATAAGCTAAGGCTTGTGGTGGCGTTTTGATTACTCACATCCTCCCTGGGCGTGGATGGGAAGTGGTGTGAATAGAGGAAAGGTTATGGGGAAATGAGGGACACGTATCTGAGATAGCTATTCTCTATTATGACAATGGTTGTTAAAGAGAAATGTGGCATCTGCTGTGGCTTCGAGAAAAAAATAGAAAATGAATGCACAATGCAGAATAAAAAAAACTGCTACTGTCCAACTCAAGACACAAGAAGAGAATTAGAAAGTCTCACTGGCCATGTTTTTGAAAGTCTCTTATTTCCCACAGGTGCAGAGCAGACATATTCTGGAAGTGAGGTAGCGTCCTAGAGTGTTCATCCATCCATCTCAAATCTATAAATTGGAAAATAAGACTTAATTTTTCATGGTGAATAGTTAATATTCTATTGTGCTTGTTATTAGATGTTACAAAAATTATTAGTAAGATTCAGAGCCAAAACAGTGCTGATTTAATCACCTGCTGAGACTAATCGTACCCTTGTCATAGGTAACAATGATAATGATTGCATTTGTGTATCTAAATAAATAGAGTCCTGATTAGACATGCTGTAAAGTTAACTTGTTTTATAATATATGCAATTTGTAATCAGTGAAAAATGAAGTGACAGTAGATTATAGTTAAAAACGTAGTTGGAGGTAGGTAGTGGAAAGAGTAAAAAATGTTTTTAATCCTTGAAGCTTCATTTAATAACCCTGATAATAGTTAGGGGTACACTAAAGATTATCTGAGATAATACTGCAAGGCAGCAGAGCATGGATTTTTGCCACGATAAATAATAGCCTTTCTATATTGTTATGGAAATTGAAAATAGTAAGGTACATGGCTTGTTAAAGGTGAAAAGGGCTATTTCTTCGATGATGTGGCATTTGTCGTGATAAATCCTCCCAGAATCTGCATATAAAATGTTGTTAAAAATAAGAGCTGTGGAAATGTTTTCCCTTTTTCACTTTTCTTACTAGAAATTTTGCTTCACGATAACTTTACTATCAGGAAAAGATAAACACTCGGAAAGAGAGAGATAAAGGTAGATAGTTTCTTGTTTATGACATAATTTGGCTTCAGAGTAACACTTTTAAGACAGTCTTAACTGTTCCTGTGAATTATACCTAATATATCATAGATGGGCTTAAGAAAAATCATAACCTTAGGGAGACAGTTAATACCATGAGCCAAATTAATTGTGCCATGGAGTCCTCAGATATACGGACAAACCCCATACTGAGTGTTTCTGACAGGTATGTTGGATGGATGAGAACAATGTTTAAATCTGTATGCAGAGCAGAGCAGTTTGCCTTCTCTAATGTGGGTGGACCTTATCTAATCAGGTGTAACCCTGAATAGTACACAAAGTCTGGTCTGCCCTGTTTCCACAAAATTCCTCCTGCTTGACGGTCTTCAACTAGACCACTGGCTTTTTTTCTGCCTTCAAACTCAACCTGAAGTGTTGGCTGTTCTTGCTTCTTAAGCCTACAGGCCTTCAGAAAGGAACTGTAGCATAAGCTCTCCTGACTGTCAGGTGCTCAGACTCAGATTGGAACTAAACCCTGAGTTACGTTCAGATTCCAACTTGCTGACTAATGCTGCAGTTCTTGGGACTTGCCAGCTGTCATAATCATGTTAACAAATTCTTTATAATAAATTTCTTTTTATATCTGTATATATATATGTGTGTGTGTGTGTGTGTGTGTGTTTATCTCCTAATAATTGACACTTAGCCTATCTTGAAATTGAGGCCATATCATTATGATGCACTTAGTAATAATAGCTACAATAATCCAGCCCACTACAGATGCCACGTGTAAAACTTATGTACAGGATGACGCTCAATCTCCACAAGAATCCTATTAGGGGGCTGTAACTCTCTACATGGCAAAACTGAAGAGGAAACTATGAAATAACTAATGTTAGGATACTATGTAAGTAAGCAGATGCAGATTTATGGTGTCTTATTTCAGAAAAAAAGTACTTTTTCTTATGCTTCTTTTCAGGAACTCTTGATTCCTAATGGTAACTTATGTAATCATTTATGTAATCATCAAACCCAATTTTTCTTTGGAATGAAGGCTTGTCAATTTCCTTCCATAAGTGCACTTCTGAGAACAAGGCACAGATCTACATAGATCCGAGCAGTGGATTGACCATTTGTCACCTCTAGAAATAGAAATATGATGACCTGCCCTGTTCTATCACTCTTCAGAATCAGCAACTTCTGCCATATATGACATAGATTCTTTCCCAGGAAATGTTTCCATTTGTGGCTTACTTTGTAGGTTATCAATATTTTATGTCATATCTTATATTGAGTGTCACCTGTAACAATCTTTATTTCAATGAATCAAAGAGAGTATTTTTATGATTTTTTGTGATTTCTTTAACTACTTTTTCTCCAGTTAGGATGAGAAATCACAGTCACTGTTGCTTATTGTAGAGATCAAGAGCATTATACTTGACTTTGATTTAAGAAAAACTGACTTTTCTATTTTTTTTTGCCCTCATTACTTACAAATTTCATTAGTTTTTAAATTTTGTCAGTGTGGAAAATACTCTGAAGTAGACCACCTAAATTGATGCTTACCTTTCTTTGAATCATTTCATTATTCTTTTTATTATTTCAATATTTTAATTAAAAACCTTAGGATGTCCATTTCTACAAGATAAATTTGTAATAATAACACAAAATAATAGCCTATTGCATTTACATTCCATTTACAGTTTTCAAAAACAGTGATACCAGATCATCTCACATAAATCTTGCATACTCATGTGTACAGTTAGTAAATATTTATTGGTGACATATCTGCCTTTAAGTATCTCAAATTAGTAGGGAAGAAAAAGAAATAAAAAGGGATTGAAATCTAATGTGATAAGTGCTATTAACACTGAGTTCTGTAGCGGTAAATACACGTGGCTTCTTAGCCAGCTAGAAATGAGACAGATGTAGGAGATTTCACAGAGGAGATAACACTGCAATGTAAACATGAAATATGATGAGGTATTACTGAGGGAAGATGTAGGGAGATAAATCTATGGACAAAGGTATGTATGTAAGAAGATATGCAGGAGAGAAAGACAGTTAAGAGTACAGGTTCTAGACTCAAAAAGTACAGGTGGAGAAGCAGGTGTTAGCTTCTTAGCCACTGTACACCCTTGCCCAATATATTTACCTCTTTCTGATGTAATCTCTACATCTCTAAATGGAAACATTAGTATGTACTCCCTAGGATTGTTGTAAGTTCTTAATCCATAAAAAGAAGAAATTGTCTGGCACATAGTAAGCACTCAGTAAAAGTCATTGTCATGTCTAGCATAAGGAGATGAGTACCATAGGAAAAAAACAGGACAAATGTCAAATCTGCATCAATTTTGTCTCTGTTATACACATAAAGAAATTAACGGAGACTGAAAGATTTATTTCTAATATTTAGGCAATCTAAAGCAATCCGTCAGCAAAGTTACACTACGGGGAATTCAAACGGATTCATGAGGACACAAAAGATCTATCCCAAGTCGTATCCCTAACACAAACTGTTCCAGCAGATCCATATACGATGACTTTATCTCAGAATGCATCAAAGCATGTTAGACATGCTTTTACCTGACTTACCCAGGTGCAATTTCATTTCATTTGTATTACAATTTGTGGAACTATTTATATGGTGTCCATGTTTTCCAACTACACTCAGTTCTATGATAGTAGGGATTATAGTAATCAGATTTATCGATTCATCTTTAGTAGTTAGTAATTGCTTGACTCCTAATAAGATTATTATCAGCATTTTGGGGTGGATGAGTGGACGAATGAATTAATTTGCTCAGCCTCATTAAAACAGTTTTCATTACCATGTTTTCGAAAGTCTGAGGGCATATCCATTGCCTGAATTTGTTTTTCTTAGCTTCCTTTATTTCTTTAACAGCATCTTACAAAACCAACTATTTATAATTTCTAACTCCACTTCCTCTTACCTCAATTTTCCTTTTTTTCGTCTTTTTGTGCATATTTTTATTAGTGCTCTTTCTAAGAATTCCTGAACTGCATGCAAGAAAGTTGCGTCAAATAACTGAAACACAGTCTAATCTTGGAGGTTTGCTAAAGACAAATATTTCAGGGGAGCTTTGTGATTTATAAAAAAGGGAATTTGCTATTCTTCAGAAAATATGCTATAATAGTTTAGATGAGGGTTGCAACTCAAGGGATGATCTTTGAATCATAATAACCATTTTTCACTGCTAAATATTTATCCAATTAAGGTCAGAATCATCTCCTACAGTTGTGAGCCCCTCTTTCCATCTTGGAGAGGAAACCGAATAAATTGCTGAGCGTTGTGATAAACCCAAATGAATTCTGCATTGTTGATTGAAAACAAAGGGCACAGCTGTTTTAACTGCACATACAGAATGAGATTTTAGAACATAAAAACAAAGGGGACACAGTCATCATTCAAAAACATCCTTGTGGCAGATAATATCACAGTTTAAGAGAAGCTCCCACAAACAAGATTTTATAGCTGGGTAGTTGAAGGTCACTGCTCCTCTTTCAGATTTTCTCTATTGTCATAGAAGCTGAGACATGCAGGCCAAAGATGTTATCAATCTTTCTGTGAACAAGTTTTTAGTTTTCAAAAGGAAAAATGCAATTCAATTTACATGAATGGAGGACCAAAATATATTCAACGTAGAAAATTTCTGTACTTGAAAGTGTGGAACCATATGCTACCATTTAAAATAACACAAAACATAAACTTCTCATTCATTCTCACTCCTACAGCGAATCAGGCTTGATCTGCCTATGATTTGTGTAAGCTGCTTGTGTCGGAGAATAGGTTATCTGCTCTTTTCTTTTGAAAAAAATGTACAGGCCAAGTTTGCCATCATAGTAAATTTCGTATTTTCCAAAATAAGGCCCCCTTAATGAATGTCGGAAAAGGAGCCTGAACATTTTCTCCCTTAAGACAACAATTGTGCACCCCAACGGAGGGACATGTCTGTGTTAAGAGTTGGTGGGTTTTGGCTCAGCGCCTGTGGCTCAATCAGCTAAGGCGCCAGCCACGTACACCTAAGGTGGCAGGTTCGAATCCCCAGCCCGGGCCCGCCAAACAACAATGATGGCTGCAACCAAGAAATGGCCGGGCGATGTGGCGGGCGCCTGTGGTCCCAGCTATTTGGGAGGCAGAGGCGGGAGACTCGCTTGAGCCCAGGAGTTGGAGGTTGCTATGAGCTGTGATGCCATGGCACTCTACCCAGGGGGATAGCTTGAGGCTCCGTCTCAAAATAAAAATAAAAAAAAAAAAAAGAGTTGGTAGGTTTTAGTCCTCTGATGGCTTTATCTGGACAACCTCCACAAATTATTACTAATTGAACTGAATTATGAGCATTCTTGCTACCACCTCTGCTCTTTCAGCAGTTTTTTCTTAGCTCATTTCTGAACATTAATTGTGCTACTATTTATGGACAAGCTTCTGCATCATTTGTAAACCAGAGAGTTGTTTTGTTTTTCATTTCTCCAGCAACATTTCTGTCCTTACTAGATGTGATTCTAAACTGGATAAGGAAGTGCAGCTGGCCCGACAGAATGATGAGCCTTTTTTTCTCATTGTTATGCAGCAAAACAAGAAAGGAAAAGAAAGGAAGGAGAATGAAAGGACAAGCATGAGAAGGGAAGGAGATTCTGTGGGAAAAAAAATTTCCTTGAGATTTTTAAAAATTCTTCTGAGGCTTTTTCTTTTTCTTCTTCTTTTTTTTTTTTTTCCCAACATGTACAAAACTCAATTTCTGATTTTTTTTTATTTTTTTATAAAATGATAGCTATGTACATTAATGCAATCATGGGGTACAGTGTGGTGTTTTCATTTACAATTTGAAATATTTTCATCAAACTGTTTAACATAGCCTTCATGTCATTTTTTTTAGTCATTATGTTAAGATATTTATATTCTACTTTTAGAAAGACTCATTTGTACCCTTGTAAGATAAACCATAGAAGTGATCTCTTCAACCACCCTCCCTCCTCCCATTCCTCCTCCCTTCCCCTTCCCTCCTCCCCATATTCTTAGGCTATAATTAGGTTATAGCTTTCATATAAAAGCTATAAATTAGTTTCATAATAGAGGTGTGTACGTTGGATACTTTTTCTTCTATTCTTGTGATACTTTGTTAAGAAGAACATTTTCCAGCTCCTAATGGTAAAATCAGCATCAGCTTGCAGAGAACATAATTTGTTTTGATGTCCTACCTCCCTGCCCTATTCAGTTGCATCTCAGTCATTTATCATAAGCAC
>CAUYQV010070051.1:0-18275 GCA_963574575.1 Galagoides demidoff
TAATTTGTTACTAAGCAACAATCCAAAGTAAGTGACTGAAGCAAAGGTCTCATTCAGTCAGTGAACATTTATTAAAGCCAAAGTTTTGATACAGGGCGGTGCACCCCGGTTTGGTCAGCACCAGCCAGCCTGGAGGACCTGCCGCGCTTCTGCATCTCCACCCTCGCGGTGCTGGTGCAGAGGATGAGGGGAGGTAGAGCTGGAGAACCAAGCGCAGCAGAGAGGGCGAGCACGAGCACTGCAGAAGCCTGTGTATTCCCTGGTTAGTTAAGGGAGACCAGGGCACAGCCCGCGCTGCTGCATGGGTCAACCCCAGAACCACCTTTGGACCTAGAGAGCCCTCCTCAGGCTGCTACTCCATTGAGAGGATTTTAGTCTGAAGGGTAATAACAGAGTTCCCGGATTCAGGGGGACCGCTCATTTCTGGGCCTGGTCAATTTCATGTAGATTTCCTTGGCCTGGCCAATTTCTTGAATGGACTGTATCCATTCAACTTACCCCAGCAGAAGGGACTGTATCCATTCATTTGTTATGGAATCTTGGCCAAATGTAACTACAAAGGACCAATGCGTCTGTATATACCCTTAGACAAAGAACCCAAGCAGAGAGATTTTCTGATTTAAGTCTTTCCCTCTTCTAGGAGCCGTGATGCTTTTTCTGTATTCTTTACTGTGAAATAAATTCTGTCTTACCACTGATCTATGGTCCATGGATTCATTCTTGAAATCTACAAGACCAAGGACCTACTGAAGAAGAAATTCCAGTATCAGTTTGAGGATACAAGTGGGAAAACCACAAACCATAGGCAAAAAATCTGTGACTTTTTCTAATGGGTGATTTGGGAACTTCAGAAGGAAAATGGGATGGAACATACAGAAAGAAAAGGGAGCAGGAGTTGGCAGGGAGGCAAAATGGTTACATTCTTGTGAGACCCAAGAAATCTACATTTTACATGAGATAAAAATGTATGTTTTAGGATGCGCCTGTGGCTCAGTGGGTAGAGCGCAGGCTTATATACCAAAGGTGGCAGGTTCAAACCCAGGCCCCCAAACTGCAACAGCAACAACAAAAATAGCTGGGCGTTGTGGTGGGCGCCTGTAGTCCCAGCTACTCAGGAGGCTGAGGTAAGAGAATCACTTGAGCCCAAGAGTTAGAGGTTGCTGTGAGCTATGATGCCCCCAACACTCTACTGAGGGCGACAAAGTGAGACACTGTCTCAAAAAAAAAAAAAAAAAAAGATTTAGCTCCATGAGGACAATGACCTTCTCTGTTTCAATCACTGACATATACCGTATTTCAAATAGTAGGTGCTTTATGAGGATTTGCTGAAATGTGTTAAAACTAATTTTTACCTGCTAAACAGTATTCAGTGTACAAGTATTTGGAATTGCAAGCCCTGCATTAACTCTCTCTCAAGTTTCTCCCCATCAGTCTTCTTAGTGCCCCTTTGACTTCCTTGTTCCTCAGAGTGTAAATCAGAGGATTCAGCAGAGGAGTCACTAGTGTGTAGAAGAGTGCAATACTTTTGTTTACATCCTGTGAATAACTGGAGGGAGGCTGGAGGTACATGGAGATGAGTGTACCAAAGAAAATGATCACTACCAAGAGATGTGAACCACAGGTTCCAAAAGCCTTTTGCCTTCCCTGGGCTGACTTTATTTTCAGAACTGCATGAGTAATGTGACCATAGGACACTAAGATGAGTGACAGAGGAATGACCAAGAAGAGGACACTGACAGCAAAGAGTTCAGCCTCGTTGATGGAGGTGTTGGTGCAGGCCAGTTTTAGCATCACTGGAACTTCACAGAAGAAATGATCCACTTGGTTTTTACCACAGAAGGGAAGAGTCATGGTCAATGCTGTCTGAACCACAGAATTGCCAAACCCTGTAAGCCAGGCAGTTACCACCAGCTGCAAACAAAGTTGGGGATGTACGATCACCATATAGTGGAGAGGGCGGCAAACAGCAGCATAGCGGTCATAGGCCATGACAGACAAGAGGACACACTCCACTCCCCCAAGTCCCAAGGCAATGAAGAGCTGAGTCACACAGCCACCATAGGTGATGGTCTTGTCTTTCTCCTTGAAGTTGACAAGTGTTTGAGGGACAGTGCAAGTAGTCAAACAAAGATCCATAAAAGAGAGATTGGAGAGGAAGAAATACATAGGGGTATGGAGGCGAGGATCTGCAATTGACAAGAGAATAATGGTGCCATTGCCTAGAAAGCTCAAAAAGTAGATGATCAGGATAACCACAAAGAGACCTGTTTCTAGCTGAGGTCTGTTGGAGAAGCCTAGTAGAATAAATCCAGAGAAGGTGCTGTCATTAACTCTTTCCATTGTACCCTATGTATTGGAATTAAGAGGCCTTTTAACTTTTATCTTGTATGTTTAATCCATGTCCTTTTTCCTAAAGTGAGTATATGGAGCTTGACTAGAAGCTTGAAGTGTTTTTTACAGTTACTTCCTTGTTGACAAGAGAGGGAGTGATAAACAGTTACTATATATGAGTGTCTTCCATGTTACAGGCATTGGCCTAAGTACGTTGTCTGCATTTTCTTACACCTCCACAAGATTAGTATTATTATTATTGCTGTTGAATGCATAAAGGAACTAAAGGTTAAAGAGATTCAGTAAATTACCTAGGGTAACTCACCTAAATGGCAGAGACAAGATTTAAACTGACTCTTGTGAACTAAAACAAAATCTTAAGCTCCCCAACCAACTGAAAGAACCCCTCCTTGGCCACCCCCCTCAAAACAAACAAACAAGCAAGCAAAACACTTAAAGTTGAGTAGGGAGATCAGACATAGCTAGTTATTCCTTGTCCCTTTTGGAGTTATTATTTGTAACAAAATAAGATATAAAATCATTAACAAGCCTAACGCCATTTAAGGCAAAAGTTAAACCAATCTGATGCAGGTCATCATTTTACTTAACAGATTTTGGAATCTTGGTATGTGTCAGGAATATGTCTAGTGGCTTGTAGCTAATTAACAGACATCCTTATCTTAAAACATTCCAAGAATTCCTTTAACCAATTATAAATCGAAGAACTTTTTTCTTTTGTTTGTTTATCCTTGGTTCCATCCCTTCTTTTGAAATCAAAGAATCTTTTTTTTTTTTTTGGCCAGGGCTGGGTTTGAACCCACCACCTCTGGCATATGGGGCCAATGTCCTACTCCTTTGAGCTACGGGCGCCGCCCGAAATCGAAGAATCTTTAACCCCCCCTATAACCTACAATCCTCCACTTTGAGATGTCCTGTCTTTCCAGGCCAAACCAAACAATGTATGCCTTCCATATATTGGTTTATGACTGTATGCGTAATTCCTCTCTCCCTAAAATGTATAAAACTAAACTGTAACCCAACCACAATGAGACCACTTGCTTACAACTCCTTGGGTGTAGCTCACTCGGTCATGGTCACAAATATTCAGCTCAGAATAGCCTCTTACAAGTATTTAACAGAGTTTGGGTTCTTTTCCATTGACACTTTCAACATGGTTTCTTCACTGCTAGTGATCCTACTTTTTTATAATTGCATAAATTTTAAAGGTAACTTGAATTTCTCTAAAAATTAGATATAATTTTCTTGAATAAGTTGTAAATTTTCTACTCCCCTGATCAATCTATTTTTATTTTCCATCAAGAATTGAAATACTTCAGGCTCAGCACCTGTAGCACAGTGGTGCCAGCCACACCCACAGAGGTTGATGAGTTCAAACCTGGCCTGGGCCAGCTAAACAACAATGACAACTACAACAACAATAACAACAACAAAAAAAAATAGCTGGTGTTGTAGCAGGTGCCTGTAGTCCCAGCTACTTGGGAGGCTGACGCTTAAGCCCAAGAGTTTGAGGTTGCTGGGAGCAGTGAGTTCATGGCACTCTACCAAGGGTGACTTAATGAAACTGTCTCAAAAAAAAAAAAAAAGAATTAAAATATTTCAGATTGGCTTTCCTCTTTCTCTTCTGTGCAGAGAAACATGTATTTTTTAAAGATACATGTAAAACTTACCATTTACCCATTTTATTCAAAGAGGAGTAATATACTTTAGTGCATAAACCAATGGAATATTTGAGTACTGGAGCATGGAATTATGTTTATTGATCAATAAATAGGTTTATATTGGAAATGATTTTAGAATTCATTGTCTTCAAACCTTACATCATAGGAGAACCAATCCTGGGTAACGATCATTAATACTATTTTCATCAAAACAACAGGACTCACCAGTCTAACAGTCTTTCCTTTTCTTTCACTTTGTAATTTTTAAAATTTCTTCAATGTAATAGAGTAATTTATTTTTTCAACTTCTCACTCCACACTTTCTAAAATACCAACCTCACACAAATAATCCTCTTTTCTATTAAAATCATTGAAGCTATTCTGAGAAATTTCTCTCTCTCTCTTTGTCTCTCTCTCTCTCTCTCATACACACACAGATACAACACACACAGACACAGACACACACACACACACACAATGATGCAAATTTAAAAGTAAATAATACCTGAATAAGAGTTACAGCTTATAATTTTACTATAGCCTGTAAAATACCCTGGCATATGGTAGACTCACACAAACATTTATAGGGTAAATAAAAATAGGGGGAAAAAACCCCTAAAAACAGTAATAGCCTATAGATAAAGAATTCAGGGGTTATAGAAATTTATAAATGTACAAAGAAAAAACAAAGAAAATCTTGAACAATGGTCATTAAAGAGTCACATTATTTCTTTCTTTCTTTTTTTTTTTTTATTGCAGTTTTTGGCCAGGGTTGGGTTTGAACCTGCCATCTCCGGTATATGGGGCTGGTACCCTATTCCTTTGAGCCACAGGCACCTCTGAAGAGTCATATTATTTCTTAATTAAGAAAAACTTTTGCAGCTCTAGTGCCTGTAACACAGTGGTTACAGCACCAGCCACATACAGCGAGGGAGTCAGGTTTGAACCTCGCCCAGGCTAGCTAAACAATGACAACTGCAACAAAAAATAGCTGGGTGTTGTGGCGGGCACCTGTATTCCCAACTACCTGGGAGACTGAGGCAAGAGAATCACTTAAGCCTAAGAGTTTGAGGTTGCTATGAGCTGTGATGCCACCAAGGGCAAAATAGTAAGATTCTGTCTCAAAGTAAAACTTTTGCTGCCTAAAAAATGTGGATTCTTTGGAAAGATAGAATTTAATTTCAAATTCTTCTCATACATCAGAGATACACAATAATACAGCCATGAATATTTAAACTTTAAGTTGTTTTTTTAATGCTGTGTTGCATAGAAACTTGTAGGCTGCTAACTTTTTGTAAATATCACTTTTCTAAGTGATTAGAACAATTTTATGATTAATAAAGGGCAGAGGCAAGATTTAAACTGAAGATAATTTGCCTTCTTTCGGGTTGGCCTTTCCTTTTGGATTCTTCGTGTTCCTAATCCTTCATATTCCTAAATACTCTTAGTGATTGCTTTGATGGCAGCTTTTACTATGGTGCCAAGGAATGTGATTAACTTGGAATAATAACCTCTAAAACACAATAAAATGAGAATCAGAATACTTACATTCTAAGTATAAATCTGCCATTAATAAACTTTGAGATTTTAAAGTCTATACCCTTTACTTCCTAACCTTTTCTCCTTACAAATAAAAGAAATAATGTTATTAACTTTTAGGTCATTACTAAAACCTGGTAGGTTCCATCAGATTTAGTGTCATGTTTTGAATAAGCATTCCTCAGCCTTAGCACATTCTTCAATGACAACATGGTTCTTGATAATTATAATTATCTTGATAATCCGGAAGATACCGAGAATCATAAAACTGATATTAACCCCTAGAATTGGTTTTATCAAATATTGTTAATGCTTACATGTGCTTTTTTCCTATCCTTGTGCCTTGAGGGTCATAAAGAAGGAGCTTCTCCAGCATAGTATGGTACCTAGTTGAAGCCTCTTAGAATGTTTTAGAATAGTCTATTACTTCTCACAGATCACCTAAATGCCTTATAACTTAGTGTATACGATGATTTTAAATGATTTTATTCTTTTCACTGATGCAGAGAAGGTGATCTCAACCAAGAAAAGCAAATATTCTTATAAGAGATATATAGAATTCACTATAATCACAAAAATAGAATGAAATTAACTTAGCCTATTTAAACACAAATTTCAATATGCTCATATTAGTTTCCTAAAACTACCATAAAGAGTACCACAATTAGACAGTTTAAGACAATAGAAATTTATAGCTGGGCATAGTGGCAGGTGCCTGTAATCCTAGCTACTCAGGAGGCTGAGGCAAGAGAATTGCTTGAGCCCAAGAGTTTGAGATTGCTGTGAGCTATGATGCCATGGCACTCTACCAGGGACAACAAAGTGAGACACTGTCTCAAAAAAATTAAAATAAATAAGACTACAGAAATTTATTGTCTCAAAATTATGAAGGGTAAAGTCCAAAACAAGGTGTCAGCAGGGCCAAATTCCCCTCTGAAATCCATACAGATAATATTTCCTTGTATCTTCCTAGCTTATGGTGATTTACTGGCAATTCTTGGGTTCCTTGGCTTGTACCTGCAGCACTTCAATTTCTGTCTCCATAATGACATGTCCTTCTCCACTCTCATGTCTGTCTCTTCTACTCTTCTTTTATGGCTACTAGTCTTATTGGATTAGGGACCATCCACATTGAGTATAGTAACTCCATCTTAAGCTGATTACATATACAAAGACTTTTTTTTTTCAAAATAAGGTCACATTTACAGGAACTAGGAGTTATAATATCAACATGTTTTTTGAAGGGTAATGGTCCAACCCACAACAATAGTATAATGTAATCATGCCTACCAAATTGTAACGATTCTTCATTATAAATGCCTGTCACACAGTGTTAAGCCTAGAATACAGATATTAGTTCTATCCTATTCCAAGTTCATAAATGAGGGATGTTGTGATCATGATAAGCATTAAGATTATTACTGGGCTCGGCACCTGTGGCTCAAGTGGCTAAGGCGCCAGCCACATACACCTAAGGTGGCAGGTTCAAATCCAGCCCAGACCCGCCAAACAATGAGGCTGCAACCAAAAAATAGTCAGGCGTTGTGGCGGGCGCCTGTGGTCCCAGCTACTTGGGAGGCTGAGGCAGGAGACTCACTTGAGCCCAGGAGTTGGAGGTTGCTGTGAGCTGTGAAGCCACAGCACTCTACCCAAGGAGATAGCTTGAGGCTCTGTCTCAAAAAAAAAAAATTATAACTGAAAATGTTGCTATTTCTCTCATTTGCATTGGTATATTCATAGCATAAGTCTACAGTAACAAAAAATTGATTCTTCTTACTTGGCAGGAAGTAAGCCAGTGATGGCTTTTCTCTTACACACACCCTTGTTTCTCTTTGCAGATCTAAAACATCAATACAGATCACATGTTTATAAGAACTTTTATGTAGAATTTGAATGGAAAAGAAAAGACTTACATCCTTTTACTTCAGCTTTTGAATGGAAAAGAAAAGACTTACATCCTCTTCTCTAGTGCAGAGATATTCAGCTAATCTAGACATCAGATTCCTCTTCCAGTCTAAAACTTACTGTAAGTAAATAGCAAACTGAATGCATAGATAATAATACTGCAGGTAATACCATTATCTTTTTGAGTCTCAGGAATCAGGAGTGAAACACACAACCTCAGCCAGTTTGGGGATAGTTAAATGAGTGTTGAGCTAAGTATACGATATCTTTTTCCATGGAAGAATAACAGATTATACATGTAGACATCCAACCATCTTCTAGAAGTAAGATGGTCTTAGAAGAACCACTGTAGTTCTACAAAACTAGAAGATTGATATGTTAATGAGAAAATTAATACACCCATCATATCAGGCAGATGAAACCACATGAACTTTGGTCTCCCAAATATGGGACGTTCAGTGATTACCAAGTGATAAGTTTGATCATGATACTGGAGATGGGGTTAGGGGATAATGTAGATGGAATAAAATCCTTAAAACAAATGCAGATTTACAATATGCTTTAAAAGATGCCACCCTTAGGATAATACCTGAAAGTGATTAGTCATCAAAAGCAAGGAAAATGTAAATTGCTACTCACTCAGGATCTGTTAAAGATAGTATTAATTCTTTTTAAAATTATTGTTATCATAACTTGTGTCATCCTCAGGGTTTTCCCAGGAAGACCATCCCATCATTTCATAGGTTGTTTCAGTGCATAAGAGAGTGTAAAGGAGGGTGAATAACTGAGCCTATGATCAAACAGAAGTTGGAATCTTTGAATTTTAAGGAATCTGCCCATGAATAAAGGGTCTGTTGTTACATCTGAGGGATATTTTTATAAGTCATGAAAGTTAAGGTACATGCTTAAGGGACTGAGATACTTCAGAATGTGTTTATTTCTAGTGGCCCCAAGAGTGCTCTGCCCCATGTAACTCATTAACCTGAGTTCAGGTATCCAGAGTTTGGCTGCCTCTGGAGAGCAGACAAAGAGGAAGGCTCTGGAGAGGGGACATCAGTAGTCAATCTTTTCCTGCCAAACTGACTAGGAATGAACCTATTGCCTCTAGGGCCACGTCCCATACTTAGTACTTCAATTGCCTCTTTTTATTTTTTTTTTTGCCAATTGCTCAATTCTTAAATCCTTATTTTCAGAAATATTTCTTGTTATTTAAAAGAGAAAGAAGAGCTCATTAGGTAAAGTTTTGGTGCCTTTTCTCATTCATATTAATTATATGTTTGTGCTTGCTAAAAAATTAAGTTTTCCAATAGCTCTATCAATGCTATTAAAATCCTTCTTTTTTGAGGTCCTGTTAGTCAATCATATCTGATCTATTTTATATTCAGTTTCTGATAGGCCATTAGCTCTTTATCTATAGCCTGAACAAATATCCAAGTCTATTCTAATCAGGAAAATAAAAATATGAGTTATATATTCCTTCCTCTCATATTTTCCTATTTCTCCTCTTCCATTAAGTTAGAATATTTTCAATAGGACACAAAAAAACCTGTGTTATTTTCTCCTTCTATCAACACTCCTAAATGCTATTACTTGCCCTTTTCCCTACCACTCTGGTAAAGCTGCTTTCAGTATAATCTCCAATACCCTTCTAATCATGGCACTGTGAATTTTCTCCTCCTTTAAGAAATTATGTTATTTGTTGAATTCTCTCTTTATATTTTTCTATTATTCCTTTTACCCTTGATTCCTAGGGTTTTTTCCCCCACAGTGGGGGAGTTTTATCCTTGGTTTTCTTCTTTGCTCTCTCTACACTGTCTCTGGATACTTTGCTATTTGCATGGCTCCAACTAACATCTATCTATGTGATAAATATTCAGTACATAATTAAAATTTATACCTTCTTCTTGAGTTTTATACTAAATCAAAAGGAATTTTGGCTACATATGCATGGTTTATTTGTGAACTCTAAAAAATGGTTTTACTGGCCAGATATGGTGGCTTATACCTGAAATTCTTGCACTGTGGGAGGCTGAGGATCCCTTAAGCTCAGCAATTTAAGACCAGCCTGAATAAAAATAGAAAAACTAGTTGGGAGTTCTGGCCAGCACCTGTAGTCCCAGCTACTTGGGAGGCTGAAGCAGGAGGATTACTTGAACCCAGGAGTTTGAGGTTTCTGTGAACTAGGCTGATGCAATGGGACTATATAGGCTGGGGCAACAGAGATTCTGTCTCAAAAATTAAAAAAAGTAGAAAAAATGGTTTTACAATCCAACTCATCATCTTCATCATCCTGCTCCTATCTTTGTATGTCAAATATCCAGAATCTCAAGGCCAAACCCAGTGAGAATCCCCTGAATTATTCTTGATTCTTCCTTTTGTTTTAGTCCCAACAGTCACCCTAAGCTTTGTAGATTCTCTCTCTGACATGGTTTTAGAATACATTCACTCTTTTCTAGCACATACTTTCTATTCGCTATCAATACATTACATTACCTTTATGTGAGTGAACTATTTTCTTCATCTCCTAAGAGATTTGTCAACCAAACAGACTCTAAGTTTCCACAGTCTTATTTGAGTTATTCTCCATAAAACTGACATAATAATATTACTTACTTGCTTAAAGTAGCCCAACCACCACTGTCTACACGATTAAGTAAAAATACACTTTTAATGTGTGGAACTATATTTATTTTATGGACTCTGCAGTTGTGGAAACAAATCCACAATTTACTAATTCCCAAATCAACCATTCCAGTTTGGGGCCAGCATTCAATTATGCATTCTATTACTCCATTACATTGTTTCATTTGAGAAGTAGAATACTGCATTGTTTTCTTATTCAACATACTCCATTCCTAATTCAAGAATTTGCTCAAGAATCATATTTTTTATGAAGACCATAAAACCTCCATTTATTCTCTCTCTTTTTTTTTTTTTTTTGGCCAGGGCCAGGTTTGAACCCACCACCTTCGGTATATGGGGCCTGCACCCTACTCCTTTGAGCCACAGGCGCCACCCCATTCTCTTTTTCGCAGTCCTAAACCACTTCCTAAGTTATTGTTATTATTATTATTATTATTATTATTATTACTAATCAATGCTCATGGTAATTCATTTTTGGCTGCCTATCTTCTACAGTAGAATGAGAACTCCCCACAGGGCATAACCTATTTTTTTTTTCATCTTTTTATCCCTAAAGCTTAACTAAATGTCCCATGTATTCTGGATCTCTAAAACTTAAAACTTTACAATTAATAAATATTAAATCAGTGAGCTGAGATTCTAGAAATATAAATACAGTGTCAAAGTAGATTTTAATGGTGGTGGGTTGAGAGAAAATGACTCAAAGTACTTTATCTTATCCTCTCTAGGTATGTTGAAGGTTATGTGTACATTTCCAAAAGTGAAAATTGTTTTAAGAAGTAAGATCATGAATGTGGATGTGAGGAATCATTTTGATATGTAAAAATAGTAACTTCTTAAACTTCTTAGGCAGCTCACCATTGTCTTTACAGGAAAGTACAAACTTTTAAGCATGGTGGTGTCTTGATGTGGCATCTTCCTATTTCTCTAGTTTTACAGTTTGGCTTCCCCATGATGTTCTTGCACTTTGTATCCCCTTACATAGGGAATATTTTTGACCTTTACAGTCAGTGCATTGCCTGTTCTATGAAGTATCTTTTCTTCTCCCAAGTAGGGTTGACAATGGCCTATTTTGTGTCCCCAGAAGTAGATAGACTACTTTTATTATGAAAGAAGAAAGAATATAAAATAGTCATGTAAATCATGTAAATACCCCACTCATGATACCAGTAAAAAGAAATCCAGTAAAAGAAAACAGAAGGTGTTAAAGAAAAATATCAGAATCAATTAGTTAAAAAGAGTTTGGGATTGGTTCTTTTTAGGAAATGTTTCTGGTATGGCTTCTAAAACCAAGTAACTGATAAGGCTGGGAGGCTTTGGAGATCTACATTTGTTTGTTATATAAATAGGACTTTTAAGTCTACTTACTGTACTTATGTTTTTCAACCCTGAAATCTACAATTTCTCTCTGAATTATTGCATAATTTTACTTTCTTAGTCAGTATCACATAACCCACTGACCTGCCAATTTATAGTTTATACTTATTAATGCTTCATTATAGTAGTGGATATAGAGGATTCTTCTCTCAAGAAATGAGAAATCAAATCTGAGCAACTAGTAGTTTTCTTTAGGACGATTTGTTTAATTTATCAACATGAATTTTTTTTTTTTTTTGAGACAGAGCCTTAAGCTGTCCCCCTGGGTAGAGTGCTGTGGCATCACAGCTTACAGCAACCTGGGCTCAAGCGAGTCTCTTGCCTCTGCCTCCCAAGTAACTGTGACCACAGGCGCCTGCCACAACGCCCAGCTGTTTTTGGTTGCAGCCATCATTGTTGTTTGGCGGGCCCAGGCTGGATTCAAACCCGCCACCTTAGGTGTACATGTCTGGCGCCTTAGCCACTTGAGCCACAGGCACTGAGCCTCAACATGAAATTTTTAAAGCCCAATTCTCTTTAGTCACTTGATATGATTGCTTGATTTAATCAGATGTTGGGCTTCCATTTTTGTTTCACCATTGGAGATTATCAACTAGCGTTTAGTGTTTATCACATAGCCACTGCTTATTCTGGAATTAGTTGTCTAATTGCAATGATTTCTTGCTTATATAAAAAATGTGCATATGTATATATATTTTTTACATATAAGCACATACTTAGTATTCCCATTTGCAGGAATATTCCCTTGCTTACAAAATCAATTTAAAAAGTAAATACATTAGTCTTACTAGAAACAAACTCCTATATGTTAGAAACATGAAAATGTTATTAGTCTGTGAATTTAATAATCTTGTTCTGTTAGCATTAGCCAATAAAATTAGACAGACATAGAAAATAAATGCTATAAATGCTGGAAAAAAGGAAATAAAATGTTAATATTTGTACCAAATATTATTATACACCTAAAAAATCAGTCATAAATGCTTTTTATCCATAGCAATATGATCAGCAAATTATGAATCACCAAATTGTTATTTAAAATTAGTAATTTTAACATATTCAAAGACAATCTGTTAAAAACATTCTGTGATAAAAAGGTTCTACTTAATAATACTAACAAAATAGAATCTGACATATATAGGAAATTTGAGTTGCATCTGACAATTATAAGATGTCCCTCTAAAACCTCTTGTCTAATAAATTTACTATCTTATTAAGTATAAATGTCACCTTTTTTTAGTAATAAAGGAGACTTTTTCACAAAGAGGCCACTTTTTATTGATAATTCACTCTCTACGTACATAATAGTACTACACAAATGATAAGTGAAACAACAATTATATTAATGACACAAACTAGGGAGCATTTACGTAAAACTATCACTCCAGGTTTTGGTATATTTTGTGCCAGGTACTTTAGTAAATAAAAACAAATATAAAATAATTCAGCTACTCAAATTCATGAGAATCAGATTTCAAGAAAAATATACATGTCATTTCACAGAATACTTAACATGTCCAAACTTTAAATAAATTGTAATTAATCTAAATGACTTTTATAATTCAAATTGATCAATAGAACTTTTTTGTTATTCATTCATTTTTTTAATTTTTGAGCCAAAAACATGTGTTTTCTTCTCGACAGTGATATCAGGGCCTATATTTAATTTTACAACACTGCATTTCAGAATGTAGCCTGGTGTGATAGTTTTGTCAGATTCAAGATATTAAACAGAAATAAATATCTCAAATTGAAAAGCTGAGTTTCCATATTTAAAGAATTTTTATGAAACAAACTTATTGAAAAGATAAATTTATATGCCAAAAAGGACATTTAAACAAGTGGATCTAAGCCAAAATCCAGCTAGTTTGGGGGTTGATATTACTAAATATTAATTGATTGCAAAATGTACATGCAAATGCAAAGAATAAGAAGAAAGTTGGATGATTTGAACTAGCTTCTTCAAGACATACTATAAAGTTACCATAATCCAAGCAGTATGGAATTGTGAGAAGAGTGGACAAATGGGTCAATGAATCAAAGTAGAGTCCAGAAATAGCCCCACACCTGTGTCAACTGAATTTGGTAAAAGCATGAGGATAATTCAATGAGAAAATAACTTTTCAACTGAAACATCTATAAACATGTATTTTAACAATGAACCATGACTTATACCTCATACTAGATTCAAAATTAATTAGAGGTGGATCAAAAACTTAAACAGAAAAAGTAAAGTTATGAAGCATACAGAAAAAAACCACAGGAGAATATCTCTAATTTGCAGTAGAGAACTATTTCTTACGTCATCATAAGCCCTAATTATAAAAAATTACAAATTAGGCTCTGTGCCTGTAGCTCAAGTGGCTAGGGTACCAGCCACGTAGACCAGGGGTGGCAGGTTCAAATCCAGCCTGGGTCAGCCAAACAACAATGACAACTATAACCTCCCCCCCAAAAAAAATAGCCAGGTGTGTGGCGGACACCTGTAGTCCCAGCTACTTGGGAGGCTGAGACAAGAGAATTGCTTAAGCCCAAGAGTTTGAGGTTGCTGTGAGTTGTGATGCCATAGTACCCTACACAGGGCAACAGCTTGAGACTCTGTCTCAAAAAAAAAAAAAAATTACAAATTAGACTTCATAAAATTACAAATTTCTGTTCCTCAGAAGACAACAATAAGAAAACTAATTAATAGACCATCTACAACTTGGAAAAATATGCACAATTTGTATCCAAAATCTATAAAAATTTGCATCTAGAATATATAAAGAATTTATATGAATCAATAATTAAAAGGCAAACAATTAAATGAATAGTAGTCACAAGGTTTAATAAGATAGAAATGGTAAATTAAAAAAAACCTACATGAAAATGTGCTTAACATCTTGAGGGAAATATAAATTAAAATCACACAAAGCCACTTCACAATCACTATTAAGAATGTATAAAAAGTGGTAATTCATGTAATGTAGTACTACTAATAAGCCATTCTATTGACATATGCAACAATATGAAATGTTATTGAATGTTATCAATATATCAAAATGTTCTATTGTTTGAAAGTAGCCAAACACAAAAGAATGGTTACTGTATGATTCTAATTTTATGAACATCTAGAATATTCAAAAGACTAATCTAAGATGAAAATATGCAGAACAATGATTACCTTCGGGGATTTGACAGGAAGGGACAGGAAGGAATTTTTAGGGCCATGTAAATGTTTTACATCTTCAGCTACATTCTGGTTAAACAGGTATACATGTTTATTTAAGGAAAACTACAGATTGATATCTATAAACATAGATGCAAAAATTCAAAACACTTCTGGCAAAATGAATCCAACAATATATAACAAAAGTAATGCATCAAGTAGGGTTTACCCAGTAATGAAATGTTAGCTTAGAATTTGAAAAATCAATTCACCATATTAACAAACTAAAAAAAGGAAAACCATGTGATCATCTCAATAGATGCAGAAAGAGTATTGATGATGTTCAACATCCAACAAATGAGGCATAGTCATGAATTCCCTCAACTTGATAAAAAGTATCTATAAAAAAACATGAAGATAAGAGAACATGAAGTTCATGAAAATATGAAGTTTCTATGTCAAAACTCATGAAGGTTTATACTTTAAATATGTGCTAATATTGTATATCCATCAATAATAATGGAAAGAAATAAAGACTTAGGCTACTGCTGATTCTACCATCTTTCAACATATGTTATAGTATCTTAAAAATATTTAAAAATTGGGTGGTGCCTGTGGCTCAAAGGAGTAGGGCAGCAGCCCCATATGCTTGAGGTGGCGGGTTCAAACCCAGCCCTGGCCAAAAACTGCAAAAAAAAAGAAAGAGATTCTAAAAGAAATTTAAAATTAAAAATTGAAATAATTTAAATTTTTGAAATAAAAAATGTGTTCTTTTAAATTTTTGATGCAGAATTATATAATATCTCCTTAGATCAATCTTGTTAATTTTGTTTATAGTGTTAAAAGATAAACTAAGGCACATTACCATATTAAAGAGTTTATTTGAGTATTCAGTAATTCATGAACTGGT
Organism: Galagoides demidoff; assembly: GCA_963574575.1. Lineage (NCBI taxonomy): Eukaryota > Metazoa > Chordata > Mammalia > Primates > Galagidae > Galagoides > Galagoides demidoff. Next base: position 15,533 of record CAUYQV010070051.1, read on the forward strand.
TAATGCCAGATTTCAAGCAGTTCAGGGCACCACAAAGGGGTGTCCAACTTCTGTAAGGTGCATAGAAACGAGGTGTAATAGCCTCATTTGGGAAATATTATTATTTTTAACAATTTAATTCTCTATATGCACACTTATTTGTATTTTGTCTTTTTATAAATAATATAAAGTCATAGGCTCAGCACCTGTGGCTCAAGCGGCTAAGGCGCCAGCCACATACACCTGAGCTGGTGGGTTCGAATACAGCCTGGGACCGCCAAACAACAATGACGACTGCAACCAAGAAATAGCCAGGCGTTGTGGCGGGTGCTTGTAGTCTCAGCTACTTGGGAGGCTGAGGCAGGAGACTCGCTTGAGCCCAGGAGTTGGAGGCTGCTGTGAGCTGTGATGCTATGGCACTCTACCTAGGGCGACAGCTTGAGGCTCTGTCTCAAAAATAAATAAATAAATAAATAAATAAATAAATAAAAGATAAAGTCATGTGTTGACATCTTATACTATGATAGTGGACTTTTTCTCCATTTATTACTGCTTATTTATGCTTCATATATTTTGAGGCTGTGTTAGTAGGCACATTTCTGTTTTAAATTCATAGTAAATTGAGCCTCTGAACTTTTATCATTAGTTAGTGGATCTCTGTGTACCTAAGAATGCCTTTTTTGGTCTTAAATTCTCTTTTTTTAGATATTAATATAGCAAGAACAACCTGGAATTTTTTCTAATTTTTTACTTTTTATCTTTTTCATGTCCCCCTATTTTGTAAACACTATGTAGTTGACTTTTTTCCCCAGTCAGTCAATCTTTATTTTTAAATATGGAGTTAGGAGAGGCAGTGTTTAGTTCATTTAAAGGTATTGTAATTACTGAGATATCTAAATCAATCATAACTTATTATTTCAATTTGTTCTACTTTTTCATTTTATTTTTTAATCCTTTACTGCTTTGAAGAAAATGATGTTGGTATTCTCCTCTTCCTCTAACAAAATTTAACACACTTTCACATCCCATGAATTCCCCATCCCCAACCTTAAAAGTTTGACATTATATAGTTAAAAAAAAAAAACACTTTAGTGTTATTGTGGAAATATTTTATGTATGTCTTTGCTTTTAACTATTTGTTAAATCGTAGTAAAATGTACCAAAGTGTCTGACCTGTTTTGCCCTGGGGTATTTCTTACAGTAGCTACTTTATTCTCCTACTCAAGTATTTAAACGTTTTTACTGTAAGTACTTGTGTCACTAACCTCTGAGGCTTTACACACCTGAGATGTTTTATAACATCCTTATATTTAAATTATCATTTTACTGGGTAAAAAGTCTAGGTTTGAAGCTTTTTCCTTCAATTTTTTTGAAAGTAATACTCTATTGCCCTTTTGTATTCAGTGTTGCTTTGAAAGAATTTGATAGTGCATCTAAGTGACTTAGACAAACAAAATGCAAATTCTATATGGATGAACAGAACTTTATAGGCTTCAAACAATCCCACAGGTGAAGTTTCAAGGGAATGAGCAATTCAGAGTCCAAAATCACAGCAACATACAAGGAAATAAAGGTACTATAAGGAAGAAAAAGGGAGAAACAAAAGGGATCCGAATCAGATTCATAAAGACTTTAGATCGTCCAAGTTTTATATGTGGAATATCAAATAAATGATTAATATGCTTTGTTTCAACACTTAAAAGAAAGTCCTGAAAATTTGAGTAAGAAACAAAGTTGAAAATTTGAGTAGCAGCAACAACAACAAAAAACAGAGGCTGGTCCTGAGCAAGATGCTGAATTATGGTGCATGCTGACTCTCTCCCTGAAGTTAAACTCCAGAAAAACTAGAGAGGGTAACTAGAGAAAACTGTAAGAAATCCAGAGGTATTTTCTGTAGATGTGTGGGATGATGGTTTAACCCTGGGTATAGAACTTCCCAGCACAATTGATATTTGGAGCTATCTGCAGGGGAGGAAAACATGAAGCAGTAAGAATTGTTGCTATGAGTTATTACAGAAATGAAATTGAAGCACTCAGAAGACAGAAAGTTGTTAAATTAAAAATAAACTCACTACATCCAGTTTTGCTCCAGGAAATCTTTTTATTCTTTTAAATGTCCTTTACTACTTTTATATGTTGGACACAAAAGGTTATTATAATTTCTTTTCCCCTTGAGACAGGGTCTTGCTCTGTCACTCAGGCTGGAGTTCAGAGGCTTGATCATGGGTCATTGTAACCTTGAAGTCTTGGGTTCAAGCAATCCTTTTATCTTACCCTCCCAAGTATCTAGGATGGTAGGTGTGTGCTACCACAGACACCTAATTTTCTAATTTAGAATTTTTTTTTTTGGTAGAGATGGGGTCTTGCTATGTTGTCCCAGGCTGGTCTCGAACATCTGGGCCCAAATGATCCCCTTGCTTTGGCCTCCCAATTAGGTAGCTGAGACTATAGGTGCCCATCACAATGCCCAACTATTTTTTTTTGTTTGTTTTTGAGACAGAGTCTCAAGTTGTGGCCCTGGGTAGAGTGCTGTGGCATCACAGCTCACAGCAACCTCAAGCTCTTGGGCTTAAGTGATTCTCTTGCCTCAGCCTCCCCAGTAGCTGGGTCTACAGGGATCTGACACAACACTCGGCTATTTTTTGTTGTTTTTGTTGCAGTTGTCCTTGTTTTAGCTGGCCCGGGCCAGGTTCAAACCTACCAGCCTTGGTATATACATGGTTGGTGCTATGTATACTGAGCTATGGGCACCACCCTGCCCAGC
>CAUYQV010070053.1:0-24758 GCA_963574575.1 Galagoides demidoff
GGACAGTGTCTTTCAAACATTTTTATCTCATGGCACACTTGAACCTACAGTTAAACTTCCATGGCACACTTAAATTATGTTGATTCAAAAAGAGAGTAAAAAAGAAAAATACACTTACCGTGCTTTGAACTTCTTTCAGAAATAATTTAATTAATGATTTCTAAAAAATTTCATGTCATACTTAAGATCCTCTCATGACACAATGGTTGAAAAATCCCTGTTCTAGGAGGAGATGCTGTGGCCCAGTGTTCTATGCTGGTACCGAGCAACAGTGCATTTCTATGCTAAGACCATTTCTTGTGTGAAAAAAACTCATAACCATTGATTCTTTACAATACATGCTTTGAAATAAAATTTCTCAAATAAACGTTCTCTCCTAGTTCTTATCAAATAAACCAAATACAATTTATGTTCTATTTTAGAGAGAGCAATATTTCTCCAGCTGAAGATAATTATTCAATGAATAATTAAAAAAAAATCCCTTAAGACAAAGAGGAGAATAAACACCACTTATAAATCTGTCACATACCCAGGGTTAATACCTGATGTGTTTTCCTTCGAGCATTTTTCCTGTGCATACTTTGTATAGATTTATCTCTAGTTGTGGGAAATAATTTTAAATAGAGGAATATAAAGAAGAAGATTAAAAAAATTACCTGTGATCTGACCATCTAGATATAACCACTCTTAACATTTTAGACAATGTCTCCAGGTAAAATTTAAATTCCTCCTTTTGCAGAGTTGAGTACTGACATTTTTACTCCATGTACATTAGAGAGAATAATAAAAAGTTAGTAAATCTTTTGGTGGCATAATAAAAGGTTTTTCAAATGGACAAATAAATAGATGTTAAATAACTGATTTTGAAGCAGTGGTAAGAAATTCAGTCAAAGCTGAAATGGCAAATATTTATTGGCTAACATAAATTGTAGGTGATGTTTTCCTTGTAAGAGAGTAGCTCCTTGGTAAGGGCATGTAATAGTACCATGGCTCTTACTGAAACACAGATTCATAAGTCTCCAGATATACAGCCCAGGAATCTGCATTTTGACAAGCTCCTCAGGTGGTTCTGATATAGGTGATGTAGGAAACACAATTTAACAAAAATCTTAATAGCACATTTTGGCACACAAACTTGGAAAGTAACCAAAAAAAGAGTGTATTCCTGTAGTATTGATTTTGTAACTCATTTAATAATACGGGGAGATAAAGGTTGACTTCTAAATTAAACTATAATAACAAATAAAAATAAGCCTAACCCCTACAAACACACAAAAGGAATTACAATGAAACGGGTGAACCTATGATGGGAGAAGCAGCAATTTCTGACGCCCTACAAACCAAAATGGTAACTCTCTCCTTGACTACATAGAAAAAGTTATGGGGAAAGAAGTGGAGAAGAACTAGATAGCCACTTTTAGTTTTTTTCCTCTAGTTAGAATATTTGGTTTGCTCACCAGCATTTGTGTTGGGTATCAAACTATAGGCTTGTTAGGTTTATATCTGTAAATTCCACAGCACAGAGGAAACAGATGTTTGGGTAAGGCTACTGTGCATTTAAATGATCTTTTAATGACCTGGGCTTGGGTGGAGGACAGTCTTAAGGCCACATGTGGCCTTCTGAAGAATTCTTTTTATTTTTATTAATACACTTTAGTTTATCTTTTATATATTCATTTTACTTTTAAAATGAACGCATTTAAAATACCAAAGACTAAAACAACGAAATAGCCCTTCCAGACTGACTGACACAATGAGAACATTCGTAAGCCATAAGGGCTAAGTTGATGGCTGCTACACTCATGATTTAGTTGTAACTTCCCCTGCCTGACTGGCACCACTACTGCACCAGGCTGGTTGGCGAGAATTTAGGGGGCTCAAATGTGCCAATCTGTTGTCAGCTTCTGACAACAGAGCACTGTGTCTCTGTTTTAAAGGGAATTTGTGAATAGTTGCCCTGCTCAACAGTATTTTTTAATTCTGTCTGCTTAACAGCCCATTGTGTTGAGTAAGACCAAGAGAATGCTGAAGGCAGAAAACGTATTTTTCAGTAAAGATTGCAAATTGCAGTATTGCCTTGTTTCTGCTAAAGATAAAACAATTTGCTTGCTTTGTGATACCGTAATATCAACATTCAAGAAATTCAATGATCATCAGCACTGTATCATTCATACGACCCTAATAACAGTACAAACTCTGTAAGCCGCCCACCCAAGGGACTGTAACAAACTGGCCAACATAAGGAGGCAGTCAGCAGAAGGAAATTCCATGGAGCATATGTGGTGCATGTCCAGCCTATAAAAAGTAGGTCAAATTAAGGAGATAGTCAATGTAGGGAGGTGGTCAACTTTGGAGGGTCTCCTGTATTTTAAATTAGAAGGAGAGGTGCAAGAATTTGTACTGCGAAATTAAAAGATGAAAAGCTAAGCAAAGACAATTCTTTCAAGCAGAAGTAAGACCTGGAAATAATGCCACTGAAACAACTTACAAAGTAGCTTCTATATTCAGGAAAAAAGGGAAGCCATTCAGTGATGCAGAAATTGTGAACGCATTGTCGAAATTGTAAGATGCTTAGACACGGATAACGTTTCAATGTACAAACAACTGCCTCTTTCAAGGAGAACCATAACCGATTGATAGCATGAATTAGCCTTCAAATTAACCAAATAGCTTCATTCAGTAATTCAAAAGGAAAATATACAGCATTCAATCACTCTGTATGCATCAATTGATACTGCAGACTCAGCACAGATTTTCTACCACATTTAGGTCATAACATAAGATTCTCTTTGCTATGAGAAGTAACTTGCTTCGGTCACTATTGAGAACCTATTACAGCGAATAGAAACCTTCAGCAACTTTCAGGATAAATGTCATGAAGTTGGACAGAATTTGATAGACTTAGTGAGTAATACATTTACAGCTGGGGCACCTTCCATGACAGGAAAACTTGAAGGTTTATTGCATAGAAAAAAAAAGTTAACAGATCTTGATTTTCTCATTTCTTTTTTTTTTAAAATTAAATCATAGCTGTGTACATTAATGCAGTCATGGGGTACAATGTGCTGGTTTTATATACAATTTGAAATATTTTTCATCAAACTGGTTAACATAGCCTTCATGGCATTTTCTTAGTTATTGTGTTAAGACATTTACATTCTGCATTTAGAAAGATTCACATGTACCCTTATAAGATGGACCATAGGTGTGGTCCCACCAATCACCCTCCCACCACCCATCCTCTCCCCTCCCCGCCCCTCCCTTTCCCCCTTATCCATATTTTTGGGCTGTAATTGGGCTATACCTTTCATATGAAAGCTATAAACTAGTTTCATGGTAGGGCTAGCAAAAACAGTCTTAACAGGAAAATCCATAGCTTTAAATGGCTACATCAAAAAGACATAAAGATCACAAACTGGGGTGGCGCTTGTGGCTCAAAGGAGTAGGGCCCAGGCCCCATATGTCGGAGGTGGCAAGTTCAAAACCCAGCCCTGGCCAAAAACTGCAAAAAAAAAAAAAAGATCACAAATATAAATTGATAATCTAGTGACATGTCTTATGTCTTAAGTAACTAGAAAAGGAACAGCAAATCAAACCCCAAACCAGCAGAAGAAAAGAAACAACTGACATCAGAGCAGAACTAAACAAAATAAAAAATTAGAAAATAATACAGAAGGTCGACAAAACAGTAGCTGGTTCTTTTAAAAGATAAACAAAACTGATAGACCTCTTGCTAGATTAACTAGGAATAGAAAAATGATTTAAATATGCTCAATCAGAAATGAATAAGGAGATATTACAGCTGAAATCACAGAAATACAAGATATCATCTGTGAATACTATTAACATTTCTATGCATATAAACTTGAAAATGTAGAGGAAATAGACAAATTTCTGGAAACACACAACTTCCCAAGACTCAAGCAAGAATGAATAAAGTTCTTTAATAGGCCAATAAGGAGCAATGAAATTTAGGCAACAATAAAGAATCTTTCAACAATGACAACAAAAGCCATAGAACAGATGGATGCAGAGCTGAATTTTTTCATACCTACAAAGAAGAGTTGGCAATGATACTACAGAAATTACTCCATTACATTGAGAAAGAGGCAGTGGTCCCCAACTCATTCTAGAAAGCCACTATCACCTTGATACCACAGCCAGATATTACACACCAACATCCCTTATGAATATATGTTAGGTGCAAAGATCCTCAATAAAATGCTAGAAAACCAAATTCAATAGTACATCAAAACAAAATCTGCTGGGTGGCGCCTGTGGCTCAAAGGAGTAGGGTGCTGGCCCCGTATACCAGAGGTGGCAGGTTCAAACCCAGCCCTAGCCAAAAACTGCAAAAAACTCCCCTCCAAAATAAAAAACCAAAATATGCCATGACCAAGTGGTCTTCATCCCTAGGATAAGGATGGTTCAACATATGTAAATTTACAAATGCAATTCACCACATAAAAAGAAGAAAAATCAAAGATTTATATAATCATCTCAGTAGATGTAGAAAAATCATTTGACAAAATTCAACACTCTTTCATGATAAAAAGATAACCCCCCCCAACAAACTAGGTGTATCTGTGTCCTGAGTTCTTATATTTCTCAATTTCCTTACAAAATACTTTTAAAAAATTATGACAAAATAACTGTTACAATTGTCATATTGTTCATGAATTCACTTTCTGGATTTTCTTTGTCTACCTCTATGTTTTGCTGCTATTTCTCACATTTTTTTTTTTTTTTTACTGTGTTCTCTAAATTCTTGCTTTGCATAAGCTATCTTTCTCTAACTTTGGTGGTATGGTTGGTTTACTCCCAGTTTTTAAAATGCTGTCAAAATTTCAATTTTTTTTCCGAGTCAGAACTTCACTATGTTAATTTTTGTGAATACTCAATCTGAGTTTATCATTTCCTTTCACATATTTCTGGAGTTCTCACTATTTATCAGTAAGTCCTGGGAATATCATGACGAACAATAAAGTAAGGATAAAATTAAATAAATGAATTCAATACAGTGTGTTGCGTGCTGAGTGCTATCAGGAAGGAAGTATAAGATCCTGTGTAAGCACATTCTGAATATTTAACATTCGTATTCTTCTAGTCCGTCTTTGTACAAATTCTATATTTTGGGAAGATTTTAGAATTTTTCCTTAAGTTTTTTACATTTGGAAAAGTCAAGAAAATATTTTTAGAGGAAGGAATGTCTAAACAGATTTAAATCAAACAATGTGTTCCCACCTATCGTCGCTGTTCATTATAGTAAATGGAAATGCTCGAGTAAGAAGGCAAAGTATCGGCAGAGGTATGAGTTTCATTGTTCTGCTTCCATTTTATCAATCCCTAAGGGGAAAGAATCTACAAAACCCCTAATACTAGGAGCACAGTTTAGATTCTAAACGTGGTGTATTAGCCCCGTTTAGAGTTATCCTATGAAGCATGCAAGAGAGAAAAATGCCTCTTTTTAATATGCTTTCTTTAAGAAACCTTAGACTAAATACTGAATATTCAGAGTTAGCAGGTTTCAAGTAAGATATGACTCTTTGGCTGACATTCCAAGAATTTTAAAAATATTTTCTCTGGAAAATCCTGTGGATTTTTGCTCTTATTTTTATTAAATCCCTCACTGTGCATCATTTCCTAGCAGAATGCTTTCTGCCTTTGTGTGCCTAGCACCAGCTGACTTTAAAAGTTTCAAGTGTCTGTCCCTCTGAAAGTAATGTTTTAGGCCTTCGTCCATGGATTCTTGCAGTAAATTGCATTATACAATATAAGGATGCTATTAATTATCTTGCTTTCTTTAGCAGTTATCACCTCCACAGGACAACATTCATTTCCTTAATATTTGTCCTCTGTACTTTCAAATTCCATAAGGAATGACAGCATTTTTGCTTGATTAGTCTAGGAGCTGCCAGCTAATTGCTACTTTTACAGAACCCATATGACAAATTTCCAGCTTGTTAACTGCTGGTCTGCCCTCAGACTAGCTTTGTCCATCCTTCAGTTTGTTCCTTTATTTAGGGAAGGTACACAAACATTAACTTACCTGTCATATTTCATGTCACAAGTGTCAAAGCCTTCTTATAATTAAATCTTTGCAGTATTTCCTTTTGTGTGTGCAAATGAAAACATTTGGGGGCAACTGTTAATGCATGTTTTTTATTTTTAGAATTGAAACTCAGCTTGTTTGTTTAATTGGTTTGGCAAGGAAAAATCTGTTAGGAAGAAAACAGAACAACTACTCTGTGGTCCCTTTCTCATTTATCATGTGTTTCCAAATGTAATCCTTTGTGTAGCTGAGGACACAGTCACAGGGGCTAGAAATTTGCAGATTGTAATGAACTGTAAGTAGCAGTGTGACTCTTCCCTAGAGTCAGAATAAGAGAATAAAAGAGAATAATCAGATAAACATGAGTTATCCCATTTCTAAAGTTGATTCTGTTTTTGTTTTTTAGCATTATGATTGAATAAAGAAAAACTAAAGACGGTAATATTTTATTCCCAGGAATCTAATTTCCAAGAACCTCTAGGGTCAAACTGGGAAAGACAGAAATGATAAATATGGGGGTCAAAAATTACTTGCTTAATAGGATGAGTTAGCTTGCTGTTTCTCAGCCTAGTAGGGGTTTAGATCATTTTTTCTCCTTTGTACTTCCCTAGATTCCTGTAGTGCTGGTGATGTAATTTTCTCTGACTGGCCTTTTTACCCCTCCCACTACCCATTTCCAGGTTTTCTGGTGGTCTCCCTATTCTCTGATTATCAGGCATGGTGTGGTGCTCAGGAAACACTTGTGCTTGGCTTCTTGAGTTCAGACCGGTCCTACCACTTACTAGTTGTGTGACCTTGAACGAATTACTTCATATCTCTTCCTTCATTTTCCTCCTATGAAAGTGGGGTGATAATAACCAGAACTAACTTTGTACAGCTACTGAAAGGAAACTCTATTATCTATCTATCTATCTATCTATCTATCTATCTATCTATCTATCTATCTATCTATCACCTATCATCTTCTGTCTATCTATTATCTCATCCAATCATCAATCTGGCAATTCATTCATCTACCCCCTCATTCACACATCCATCCATCTATCCCTCCTATGGTACCATGATGTAAGTATTCATTGCCATTATCATTACTTCCCCTACAGAGCAGTGATTTTTCAGCTGACATGCTGTAAAAATTTTAAAGAATCATTAATTAAATTATGTTTGAAAGAAATTCAAAGTGCAGTAAGTGTATTTTTTTTTTACTCTTTTATTTTTGATCAACATAATTTAAGTGTGCCATGAAAGTTTAACTATAGGTTTAAGCATGCTGTGAGATAAAAAAGGTTGGAAACACTGCAATCTTGGGAATCTACACTGGCTTCAGTCAAGTTACCTTTCACATGTGGCTACAGATACACTGGGAACATTCATACCTTCCTTACTACAAACAAGCACTGGACGTAAGTGATGCCTAATGTGGAAGTAACTTCTCCTCTGCTCACTCGACACCACTGGCACAGCTGTCTGTTGTCTCTGACCTTTTGATATCCCAGGCAACCACGCCTCAGCTAACCTCTGGAGACACATGTTTGCTGAGCAGTCCAGGTGAAGTTCTAATTAAACTGAAGGTTAGAAACAGGCCCTACATGGTACTAGGAACCAGTGGAATATAATATACCATAGACTACAACTACTAGAAAAAAAGAAGAGAAATCTGTCACTATTTACAGAGGACATGATTATATGGGTCACTACAAAAGTTTTGAGACACGCTGTGTCATAGTGCATTATTTCACTTCCAAGAAACACAGTTGACAGTATCCCAGCATCCTTTGTGATTCACCACACAAGATTCAACTTGATTGGCTTATCAGTGTGGCTGGGAAGGCTTATTTCTTTCTGTACACATGGATTTTATGTTTCTTAACTTTTTGTGAATCTCAAAACCTTCATAATTATCCACATATTTCCATAAAAATCCAAAGCAAACAAACTATTAGAATTCAGAAATACATTTAATATTTTTTTGTCTCCTTATTCCACTGGTTAGATTATCCAGTAAAATGGCAACTAGATATAATACATTTAATATTTTTTTGTCTCCTTATTCCACTGGTTAGATTATCCAGTAAAATGGCGACTAGATATGGTGAATATCCATGTTGTGTCCCATCTCAACCTGTTTTTTAACTGAAGTTTAAAATTATGGATTTACTTATTTTAACAGATGATGAGCTATTGATATTTGGAAGTTAAGTTTTTAAAAGAATTTTTTCAGTTCCTCCACATTTTCAGACTCACACAGTTGTTCTTAACTATTTTTTAATGGTGTGGACTATGTAATGTTGTTGGTTTTCCATCCATGTGTTCCCTCCTTTTTTTCTTGATTAGTCTTTACCAGAAGTTCATCATGTTCTTAGTCATGTAAAGAGCATGAGTGGAATGTGCTTGATTTTCTCTGTAGTAGGTTTTATTTCCACTTTATTGATTTTTGTTTTTACTTTTATTGTTTTTCTTCTATTCTATATATTTTAGTATGTTGGTCCTTTTCCTTCGTTCCTTTAAAAATGTTTATTTTATTTTCAATTAACAAATAGTGGCTCAGCACCTGTGGCTCAAGTGGCTAAGGTGCCAGCCACATACACCGAAGGTGGCGGGTTCCAATCCAGCCCGGGCCAGCCAAACAACAATCATGGCTGCAACCAAAAATAGCCTGGCATTGTGGGGGGCGCCTGTGGTCCCAGCTACTTGGGAGGCAGAGGCAGAAGACTCGCTTGAGCCCAGGAGTTGTTGTGAGCTGTGATGCTACAGCACTCTACCCAGGGGTTCAGCTTGAGGCTCTGTCTCAAAAAAAAATAGTAACTGTATATATTTATAATGTATAATGTGACATTTTGATACATGTATATACTATGGAATGATCAAATCAGGCTAATTAACATAACTGTCACCTCACATACTTGTCTTTTCCTTGTGGCAAGCAAGGAAATCCACTCTTTATCAATTTTGGGTTTTTTAACACATTATTATTAACTATAATCACCATACTGTACAATGGATTGTGAGACCTTATTTAACTATTCCACACAGAGGTAAGATCATGCAGTATTTGTTTTTCTCTGAATGGCTTAATTCACATAGGACAATGGGCTCTAGATTCATTTGTGTTGTGATAAATGAAAGAAGTTTTCTTCTTTTTTAAGACCAAATATATCACACCGTGGGGTACACATGAAAGAAAACTAGACTGAAGTCACTATAGATTACCTGTACTTCAGTGTTTTTCAACCTTTTTGATCTTGCAGGATACACCTGAACCTATAAACTTCTGTGGCACACAGAAGAGTGTGTGTGGGGGGTGTATGTGTGTGTATATAGAGAGAAGAGATAGAGCCAAAAAAAGGTATTCACATTTTAAGAAATAAAAAAACTGTATTAAAATTGTGATATTCAGGTCATGTTTGACTTCTGCAATTACAAGGGTGCTCAAAGGCAACTTGTAGTCATCTTTTGTTATTAGTATATATTAAATATTATTATATATTTACATAACTATAACAATACATATGTGTGTGTTTAATCCACTCCTCAATTCTTGATAGAAGCTAGTAGAGCACTGATATTTTTCCTAATACTTTTATGTCAGGCTATATATTAATAATTTCTTCTAAACACTATTTTATGTGTTTTGAAACTCCATGTTAAAAGTATCTTATATTTCCATTTTATGTGGATGTGTGCTACTAAATATACAAATTTGGTAAATTTTTATGTACATTTTTAATGATTTACAAATAATTCCACTACTATAAGAGAATATATTCTGTACCCTATGCGTCAATTCCAACATCAATTGTTTTGTGGCCCATAATATGCCCTATTATAGAAAATGCTTCTGAGTAGGTGAAAATATACTTTTGTTGAGGCCAATGTTCTATATATGTTAATTATATCTTTTGTTAAGTGTGCTTTTCAAATCTAGCTTTTTTTCCTGCTGACTTTTTCCTTTTATTTTCCATTAGTTACTAAGGGATTTATGTTAAGACTTTTTAGTATACCCACGATTTGTCTATTTGTGGTTTTAGCTCATACAAATTTGGGATTACTCTATCTTTCCATTACGTTAATCATTTTATCCTTGGGATGGTTAGTTCTATGTGTCAAGTGGACTAGGCCCAGGAATGCCTCATTATGTGGTTGATTGTTAATCTGGGTGTGTCTCTCAGGGTGATTTTCAATGAGATCAACATTTGAATTAGTAGACTGAATCAAAGCAGATTGCCCTTTGGGATGTATGGCCCTCATCCAGTCAGCTGAAGGCCTGAATAGAACAGAAAGATGATCCTCTTGAAAGCGATAGGGAATGTCCCCTGCCCAACTGCCTTTGAGGTGGAGCATTATTTTTTTTCCTGCTACTTGGAGTCTTACTAAAACAGACACTTCCTGGGTCTGAAGCCTGCTGACCTGCAGACTGGAACCACAACCTTGGCTTTCATGAATCTCCAGCTTATAGATCTTGGGGCTTTCCAGCCTCCATAATCAAAACAGCCAATTCCTTATAATAATTTTTTTTCTAAATAGACATATACATATAGATATTTATAATAAAAATATTGTTAAGTAGGTAGATATACATCCTATTCGCTCCATTTCTTTAGAGAATCGAAACACAGTAATTATGAGATATTCTTTTTATGTCTAGCTTTGCTCCTTTCTTTGAAGTAGATTTTTGGTATTAGTATAATTTATATTAGCATATTTGATATTATTATCAGCTTTTTAAAAATTTTGAGAGTCTTTGAATGCTTTAATTTTCATTCTTTTTCTTAAGCTTTCTTTTATCTTTTAATATTTACTGTGTATTCCTTATAAACAGTGCATAGTTTGCTTTTGTTTTTCTATTCCAGGTGACAATCTTTTTTTTTTTCTTTTTTCTTTTTTGTTAAGACAGAGTCTCACCATGTCATGATTGGTAGAGTGCCATGAAGTCACGGTGCACAGCAACCTCAAACTCTTGGGCTTAAGCGATTCTCTTGCCTCAGCCTCCTAAGTAGCTGGGACTACAGGCACCTGCCACAATGCCTGGCTATTTTTTGTTGCAGTTGTCATCGTTTAGCTGGCCTGGGCTAGGTTCGAACCCGCCATCCTTGGTGTATGTGGCTGGTGTTGTAACCACTGAGTTATGGGTGCTGAGCCAATCTGACAATCTTTTAAAAAAGTTTATAGTAGTCAATTTAAATTTCATATAATCAATATGAGTTCTAATGTATGAGGAATTTAAATTTATTACATCACCATTTCCATCTATTTTCCTTTTTAGTTTTGTTTATTTGTTTTTTCATTCTTGCTTTTGCAGTAATCATGTAGTTTTTAAGTATCCTTTCATTATTATACTAGCTCATTATACACAAATACTTACTATTCTGTAAGTTATATCTCTTTAATTTTCAATTCTACTTTTTGTTAATATTTTTACCATTTCCTGAACAATACAATGGCCTTGTTGTATTTTTTGTGAGATTTGTGCTATTATTGTCATATACTTTAACTTTATATATACACACATATACACTTATACAAACACATATATACATAAACATGTATACATTTATATATACATTCTATATAGAAATGTATATGCCCTTATATACACACATTTAGATACATACACACACACGCACTCACTTCAAACTCCACAAGATATTATTCAGAAGAGTCAATATACATTTAGATTTATTCTCATTTCTACACTTGTGAAACATATCCATCATTCTATATTACTAAGCTTCTACTTCCTAAAGAAGTACTTTATTATATCTCTTATTACAGTTTTCCTTGAAGTGACTTTTCTCAGATGTTTATATGAACATTTCTTCATCTGGCTGTAGGAGTTTAGACTGAGTTTTTTTTTCAGTTCTCTAAAGCTGTCATTTCGTCATCCTCTGACTTATATTATGTTGGCTCAGGTGAACTTACTCTTACTGTCTGTCATTTATGTGAAGGTAACTCCCTTTTTGCCCCTCTACCTTCTTTTAATCTTTTCTTTTTTATGATACCTTTTCCAGGTTTGCAGCTGACCTGTGGCTTTATCTGTCTTTTAGAATTCTTTGCCAAATATAGCTTCAAATATTTTCATTTTATTCTTTCTTGAATGTCATTTTTATGCATGTTAGATATTTTTCAATTATGACGCTCATCCTTTCTATATTTTTAATTCTTTTTACAACTTTGTATTTCAATCTGTTAATTTTTCTACTGATCTGTTTCTTAGTTAACAATCTTCTTTTTGGCAGTATCTAATTATTTTGTTAAACATACCTAGTAAATTCATAATTCAATTTATTTTCTTTTTCATGTTGTAGAATTTCTAATTTTTTATTGCCAATAGACTTCAGTTTCCTAGTAAAATTCTTCATCTTCATATCTATATTCTTGAACACACTAATTACAGTTAAGGTTACTATCTGATTATGGCAGTTCATAGATAGACTACATGCGGATATATGTCTGTCACGTGGCTTTATATCTTGGTGTGCTGTCAGTTGGTGTATGATGCCATTTTTAGAAACAGTTTTAGAGGTTCTAGATGCTTTCTTCCTCCAGAGTGAATTTAATTTTCTTCTGATAGGCAGCAAGATCCCCTTTGTCCATATAGGGATTGAAATAATTTGAGAATTTTTGATTGCTCTTAGTCAATCAGGAAGTAGCTTAGTAATATAAAATGAAGGCTACCTTTCACAAGTGTAGAAATGAGGATAATCTAAATGTGTATTGACTCTTCTGAAACCCTTTGGGAATCTTAATGGGAAGCCCTTCTCCTCAGAGAACCAAAAATTCCAACTTCTTTAACCCCAGAATTGTGAGACTGCCAAAAGGAATCTCCTTATTCCTTTTCAGATTAGTTATCAGAAAACATCTCAAGGGGAAATAGTGCGAGTATATTACACTCACTTATTTTTTGGTTCCCATTAATTTAGATTTTGGTCTCTCCAATAATGACTTTGCTCATCTTATTGCCAAAAAGCTTTAAAATTAACTAGAGTCTTGAGGAGACTCATTACTTTTTAATTCCAGAGATGTCACAGAATACACTATAGGCTAGTCTTTAGCTGAGTGCCATTTAAGAATTTATTATACTTAAATGGAAAAGACTTTGTTAAATTACTTAGCTACTTGGAATTTGTAGACAAAAGAAATGCATAATATCTTAAATTTTTAAGTTTTAACTTTGAAACTGTCTTATTCTATGAAAGATACTATTAACAATTTAAAAAATAAAACTAATTCCTAAGATAGCTTTACCTAGAATAAATTTAATATTAGCTGATAATCATTAGGTGCCTGCTCTATACCAGCTATTGCCCAATATATATTCCACAGAGTTCATCTACTACTAAAGTACAGTGTGCAAGGTCTCACTATACAAAATATGACATATGTAATTTATTGTTGTTTTACAGAAGAGAAACAAAAGCTTAGAGAACTTAAGGCATTTGCTCAAGGACATATGATAAGTGACAGAGCTCAGTTTTAATTCTAGCCCCAGAGTCTGTTTCCTTTCTTCATGTGATTTTTGTGATCAATGAAAAACTATATTTAGTCATTTCTAATTTATTTCATATACATTCTAATTTCATGAGGCTTATAATCATAAGCGTGTATTACGCTTAAGTCCAAATAGAAATGTTCAGAAGAAATGAATATGCTATATTTTAGATTAGAAAATATGTTCCTATGTGTAGGTCTGGTGGAGGGGAAACAGGTGGCAAGGAAGTGGCTGGAGATGGAAAGCGGTGACTGAATTGTAGCTAGGAAGAGTTCCCTAATGGGAACATGCATAGTAGAAGTTTCTAGGGACCTGTAACTGACCTAGAGCTCATTACCATCTAATTAAATCTGTTATGTAATCTATTTTGGAACCCCAACCAAAGGCAGGAAACAACCACCAATACTGTCAGGAGAAAGGTGGGGCAAACTCGTGAACTTTTAAAAGGCAGCCTGCGCTCAGCCTCCCTGTTCTTCTCCATTGTGGAGACTGACCTGCTTCTCTCTCTCTGGAATATATTTTCACCTTGTGTAACTTCCCTCTTTACTTTCAGTCCTTCTTTTATGTGAGAAACTGTATAGAATTGCTTTGTGTCTGTGATCACTCCCACATGGATCTGATTCAATACCAACGCTCATTCTTGACTCTGGGGGCCCGAGGACCAGGGAACACACAGAGGGACCTAGTACAATAAAATTTGAAAATAGATTTTGAAATCCTGCTTAGGCTGTTCCTTATTGTGTGTTTTTGGGCAAATCTCTTAAACTTTCAGAATGTCAATTTCTACATATTTAAAATATGGATGATTTTTAGTACTGCATAGAATTTCTCTGAGGATGAAATCATTTACATGCATATAAAATTTTATGGAACACACAATGTATTAGTTTCTCAGTAGCTTTGATCTTTCATTGTGTGTCATAATTTTTATCATTGTACACTTACAAAAAAATCAAATGGCCAAATATGTATGTGGTGGGATCTAGGAAGATAAGAGCTTAGGTAAGATAAGAGCTCACCTCAGAGTTGCTTTATCACCCTTCTGACAGAAACAATATTATAAAAGCCTATTCAGCTTCCTTTTTAGGTTTAATGCCCTGCTTGGTTTAGAGTGACGGTTTTCCACTCTGGGATGAATACTGTTCAAAAGATGTAGGATGTTTTCCTAAGTTTAAGTCATATGCTTTAGAGACCAGTTTAAATTTGTGATTCAAAAAATACTGTTGAAATGCGAACAGTTGGGAATAAAATGTCTAAAAAATGGTCAATAGCAAAAATTTATTAAAAATTTATTATTTATTATAAAAACTACTCCTATCTTCTTTAACATAATGATGGATTTACTAGATAAGGGAATAGTGGAGATCAATGTGCTGTCCATTATGGACTCAATAAGTTATTGGAGGAAATGCCACATAGCACAGCACAAAAAACATCAATTTTAAAATGCCAGGGTTTAAATGTTATTTATTTAAAAAGCAAGCAGAGTCAAAAGAGAAGTTTAACATAAAAGTGACTCTAAGTTTGTTTGGAAAATAGTCTTTCCTCCTTCTCTGCTAACCTATGGCTTTACACTGACCTTAGTGTGGTCAGTCATTATTTGTCATTTTCCTCTCCCACTAGATTGAAGATCTTTCACATCAGAGAACTGTATGTGTTCATCTCTGGATCCACAATGCCTAATAAACAGGTCTTAAAAAAAGACATATTGTACATAGAAACATTTGGTTTCAATTAATGCTTTTCTTTCAATGAAGAGAAAGCCATGTTACAGATGTCACTTACCACAATCAAAAGTTTGCAGCTTTGGCTTGGCACCCACAGCTCAGTGGGTAGGGTGCCTGCCACATATATTGAAGTTGGTGGGTTTGAGCCTGACCCGGGCCTGCTAAACAACAATGACAACTGCAATCAAAAAATAGCTGGCCCTTGTGGAGGGTGCCTGTAGTCCCAGCTACTTGGGAGGCTGAAGCCAGAGAATCGCTTAAGCCCAATAGTTTGAGGTTGCTGTGAGCTGTGAGCTGTGACGCCATGGCCCTCTACCAAGGGTGACATAGTGAGACTCTGTCTCAAAAAAAAAGAAAAAAAAGTTTGCAGTTTCTTCATTTGAAAAATAGATGATTATACTATTCAAAATATTTCCATGAGATTATTTGTCCCCACTTTACAGTCTTATGTACAGTGGGCAGGAACAGGGGTAGAGAGATGAAATTCTCACCAAAATCACACCCTACCAATAAGTGCGGGGATTCTGCTGAGGTAAGAACTTAAGCTAGAGAAGGCCCTACCTAAAAGTTAGGCAACTATAAATCTGACTGTATGAAATGTTTTATTACCTGTATAAAAGAAAAAAGTAATATGCATTTGAAACAGAATATTGTTAGTATTGTTAGCTTCTCAGTGTGCAATTGCCTTAAAAATTCTGCTATAAAACAATTGATTCAGTAAGATTTATGTTGAATAAATGTGTTTGATAAAATCTGTCAGTGTAATTTGGTATTAATTGCCAAGTTTCTTCAAATCCAATAGTTTTAGGTATATAACTAACTTGATTGTTAGCTGACATGGTATAGTATATATTTTAGGGAACACTAGCAGTTCCCTGCTGAGAATATAAATGAGGAGAAAGTAGAGGAGGAATCATGGGGCGAGGTGGGTATACTCTAGACCCTTGTTATAGGAGAATTTTGGAGAATCCTAAAAGGAACTAATATAAAAAGATTTTTACTATCTTTCAAAAAGTAGATATGGTTGGATAAGAAAATTATTTGTTCAGAAATAATTGTATTGAGTCTAGTAATCACACTCTTTAGAAAAATGAATTCAAGATGTTTCTGTCTTTTGTCTGCTTATTCAAACATGTTTCCTAAACTAATTAGTAGACAAAAGTTGCTTGTTTTGAAATATTGAATGTAAAATAAAAAGTACAAGTGTTCCTTCTTTGAAAATTTTTCATAACCATGCATTTTTTGCTAAGACTGATCTTCTCTTCTATATCCTTCTTTTTGATTTGTTTTGTTTTGTTTTGCACTGATGGAACCTCACTATGTTATTCAGACTGGTTTTGGACTCCAGTGCTTGAAGGATCCTCCTTCCTGATCCTCCCTAGGAACCAGGAGGACAGGTGCATGCCACTGCACCCAGCTCTGTCTTCAACATTCTTAATGCAAAGTAGTCTGACACATAAAATAGCAGAAAAGAAACTGAGAAGAGTATTTATTTATCAACCTAGAAGGAGTACTATGAAGCCAAAACAAGAAGTCGTCATAACAAATATTCGCAAAATCCCACAGATATTCAAAGTGCTATTGAGATGAATTATTTACAGATAGATTTGAAATATGATTTGTTGCTTGGAGATTGTCACCAGACAGTGACTAATTCCTACTCGAGATCCCAATGACTTAGGATACTTAAAGTGGTAACTTTTCAGAAAATTAATTCAGGGATTAACAAACAACAAGTAGGAATTTTTTGCTCTTCTAAACTGACTTTAAGCAGTTAATGAAAATTGTCTCAAGTTTTGCAGATTATTGAATCCTAGGTAGTGACCTTAAGTATTAAGAGGAAAACTAATGTGATTGACAATTTGAGAAACACATTCTGGGTTTTACTAATATGAGAACAAGAACTGAAATGGCTTTTTGATTATTTTCTGCATATTTTATTTTTCTCCAAATTTGAGGTGGGAGAACAAAATAATTTGAAAGGTTTCTGAGCGTTGAATGACGAAGCCACAGCTATTCAGTAACATGCACTTTGCAGCAGGGTATAGGAAGAAAAGGTGAAGAGACGTGTCGGGGGAATAAAAATGGAAGGGAAAGAAGAACAAATGAAAACAGTGTGCACATTAAACTGGAAACCTTTTAAATAGATTGTGCACAATAATAAGTAGCTTCTGTACCACTTAATACTATACGGTGATCTCATTGAATTCTTATATTTCATGTCTAAGAAATCAAGTCTTAGAGGTGAATCAAATTCAACTTCAACTACAAGGTTCATGCCATTTCTACTATTATCTATTGAGATGTTTGCTTAGTTGTTAAAGATAATGGATGACATTTAAAGACAGGAAATGGAAGATGGTTACTGTGTTGAGGCTACAATTATAAGAAAGGGCACACAGAGAATACTGCCAGTTGAACAAGCAGCAATGCAGGGTTCTTGGGCAAGGTTGGCAGTGATGACTATGTCTGAACTGAGCACAGAATGTTCTCAGAAGCACCTCATACGTGAGGTTGGGATGCAGATAGGTTTATCTATCATTTTAAACTCAAACATGGTTAACCATATTGGCCTCAGACTTAATATTCCAAGAAACAGAATATTGTGTCTCTCCTACTTTGCCTTTACATTGTGGAGAATAAAGTGATATTAAGTAATAGATATTAAACTAGCATTTCCTTATGTACCCTTATAGCAATAGCAACTATAGTCTTCTGAAAATAATTGTGTATAGACAAAATCTGCAATAACACAGCTATTTAATTTATAGTCTCCCAAGCCATTTAACTAAAAGCATCTAGCAATTTTAGCAATCTCTATTAAAATGATAAAGAAAATGAAGTTAGCCTTTAGTGATACTCTAAATTCTATCTGATTTACTTTATTCTTCTTCAAAGTGTCCATGCTATCTTGTCAATTATAAGAAGCATATTATCCTCATTTTAACATCTCTAAATTTGAGATCAACTATATGTCTATGTGATAAAAATGATCTTTATCATTGTCATGCTTGATTGGCATATTTTTCTTAGTGGTACAAAAAGGACTGGTGCATTTTCCAATAAATGGAGTCTTAGATTCCAGAAATTAGATAAAAGGCATAGCATTCACAAAAACAAAAGTCTCCCTGGAGATAGTCTGAATGTCCAATGATATTTGGGTTGAAAACTTGAGGCATTACTCCTCTCAGGGATAGTAATTGACAAGCTGCTAAAATGGAAAAAATCAAAGAAAATAACTTTAGAAACACAAAGAATAAAAGTAGACTATCAGTCAAGATGACAGGCGGTGGAATATATATTTTTGGTCAGGGTTTATTTCTGGCAACACTGAAATCTGTTCCAATTATTTTAATTGTCTTTTTTAATCTCATTAGCTACATGACTATGGCCAAAAATTTAGCCTCTTCTAATGACAATTTCCATATTGTAAAATGGAGATATGCAATCTGACTCACAGGACCCAGGAAGATAACTCCATGACATGACAGTACCTGACACATACATGTTGTGTTTTCCTTAAAAGGTGGCCTTGGCAGAAGCTGTTTTCTGAAAACTAAAATTTGTCAGTAGGAAATTCTCCTGATTACTGGCTTAGCCTGACCGTAGGCTAGATTGACAAAGTGTGTTTACACTACACATTGTTAAGCAGCCTTGAGGATGATGTCCTCTGCTCATTTGAGTACATTATTAGCAGGACACAACAGGATGAAGAATAGAGAACAAAACTCCTGTTAGGACATGATTCATCAGTCACAGATCTATGCCAAAGTCTGTAGAACAGAAGGCGTGAGCATAATGCTGGGAATATCACAGGGTGAGATGGGCAGAACAGTTAAATGCCAAAATACTTTTCACCACATTTAACAGCAGGTGGCTATAGGCACAATCTCTGCGTATGTAGATATCTAGATAACTTGTTAATTCAGTTCAAACATTTTCTAAAACTGTCTCAGAGTGTGAGATCCCTACCACTTGAGTCACTTTGATTTAAATACAGGGCATCTAGAAGAGCATTGCACAAATGTGTAATGATCACACAGAAGGGAAGAAATATTTTATTGATGTATCAGGATAAATTTGTGTGTCAAATTGGCTAGAGAAGGAGATAGAAACCAAATAAAATAAGTAAATAAAGAAAGCTTAGACAAACTTAGGAGAAGGAGGGTAAACTAGCAGCCGAGAAACAAAGTGAATGATCTGGATAGATGGAGGCCTCTGGGAGCTATGTTATTGGGAAAAGAATAAACATAAAATTGGAGATCTGGAAACAAGAACTACACTGATATTTCATAGCCCTGATATTCCAGTGGCTGGTGTGGGACACAGCACACAATAGCTCTTTAATAAATGCTTGTTGACTGAAAAAAAAAAAGAATGAATGAGACATTTTTAAAAGAAATATATTTTTGCTATTTATTGCAAAAATATGACTGAACACGAAGTGAATTTCATCTTTACACGCTCATGTAAGTTGAGAGCATCACAGAACATAGATGAATCATGTTGTATCAGGCTTGTGTTGAATTTCAAAAACCGTAGGGCAACAACACATTTATTTAAACTGACGCAGTAAAGAAATGACTTACGGTGTTCGGTTCCTTGAAAACACGGACCATGCCATGTTCCGTCTTTATATCCCAGTGTTTATCATTGGGCATGACATAGGATAGGCATTCGATAAAAGTTGGTTAAATTAATGGGATTCTAATACACACAGTTAATCATCCAAAAGCTCTGAACATATTTGGCCTAAAATCCAGAATATGGACAGTATAGTTACCATGCGGATACAGTCAGCGATACACCTCTCTGGTCTATGGCTGTGTTATAATTTGGCTCATTTAATTGTGTTTATGTTTACTGTGTTGTATTTTCTTGGAGAGACTATGTTTGTTCTTCTGCCAAATTTTTGCTCAGGCACATTTACATGTATACTAACAAATTAATATATTTCTGAGGCCTTATGTTTCTGTTGAACAGCCATGCCATGTTTTATTTGCAGCATCTGTGTATTTTAAAACACCATTCTGTTTCAGAGATGCCAATTTTTCATGTAAATGAAACCGAAAACATGAGACTAAAACATTGGTAAAAAGAAAGATGTATACAGAGTTTTCTCAAGATATGTAGCATCGTCTCTTCTGGAGATTCTTATTTAGTTTTGTAGAGAAGGGAGGGATAAAGAAAGTAGACTCTACAATGTTGTCACAGTCTTTGAACTTACCTAAGCTTTATTCCAACTCCTATTTTGACCCTGTGAATCTTCTCAGGCCAGCGCTTATTGGAACCTAGGAAAGGTACCCATGTTTTTAAAAACTCTCTATGGACCCCTCTTGATTTAACCCCCCACACTTCCATTCTCAAACCAGTAGTGAATTCTTAATCTATTACTATTTAGAAATTTATATAATATTTGAGAACTAAAAATTTTTTAAATGGAAATTAACTCCATTGTAAGGATTATTGAATTTTCTCAGAAGGATTATTTTTGCCCTTCTTATCTTGTTTTCAAATGTACTCAAAAAAATTCCAATGACTTTAAAGGAAGTTGTGAGAAGTGCTTCATAGTGTCCCCTGGTAAAGGTCTAACTAGGCAATCCAGGGTCACAGACTTTCCTTTAGCCTAATGATGTCTTCCCTGTTTAAAAAAACTCAGACTTTTCAGTTCTGTCCTTTGTACAAGAAGAACACTGTTGCTACATGCCGGAGAAATAGTGCTTTTTCAGATTATTGGATAATAAGATCATTTTGATATTGCCAATAAAATTTATTTCTTCAAAATAGTGACTACAACCCATACCTACCCACTACTATTTGTTATTCTACAAAACCCAGGAAAAATTAAGTGGTCAAGAGCAGATTTTTGTTTTTTTTTTAGGGTGCAGAGTCTCACTTTATCACCCTTGGTAGAGTGCTATGGCGTCACAGCTCACAATAACCTCCAGCTCTCAGGCTTAGCCAATTCTCTTGCCTCAGCCTCCTAAGTAGCTGAGACTATAGGCATGCACCACAATGCCCAGCTATTTTTTCCTGCAGTTTGACTGGGGCTGGGTTCAAACCCCTCACCCTCAGTATATGGGGCCAGCACACTGAGCCACAGGTGCCTCCCAAGAGTAAAATCTTAGGTGCTAATGAATTGAGGGTTATTTATTTATTTATTTTTATTAAATCATAGCTGTGTACATTAATGCAATTATGGAATTATGGGGTACAATGTGCTGGTTTCATATACATTTTAAAATACTTTCATCAAACTGGTTAACACAGCCTTCACTGCATTTACTGTTAAGACATTTAAATTGTATACTTAGTAGGTTTAACTTACACCCTGTAAAATGCACTGTAGGTGTGGTCCCACCAATTACCCTCCCTCTACCCATCCTACCCCCTCCCCTCCCTTTCCTCTTTCTCCTTCTTCTTGAGCTATATTTGGTTATAGCTTTCATGTGAAAGTGTGGGTCACCTGGCAAAGGCTTATAAATTGGTTTCATAGTAGAGCTGAGTACATTGGATACTTTTTCTTCCATTCCTAAAATACTTTGCTAAGAAGAATATGTTCCATCTCCATCCATGTAAATAGGAGAGAGGTAAAGTCTCCATCTTTTCTTAAGGATGCCTAATATTCCATGGTGTACATATACCACAGTTTATTAATCCATTCATGGGTCAGTGGACACTTGGGCTTCTTCCATGACTTAGCAATTATGATTTGGGCTGCAATAAACATTCTGATGCAAATATCTTTGTAATAAAGTGATTTTTAGTCTTCTGGATATATACCTAGTAGAGGAATTGAAGAATTGAAAGGCAGATCTATTTTTTAGATCCCTAAGTGATCTCCAAACATCTTTCCAGAAAGAAGGTATTAATTTACATTCCCACCAGCACTGCAGAAGTGTTCACTTTTCTCCACATCCATGCCAACATCTATAGGATATTGTGATGTGGGCTAATCTTACTGGAGTTAGATGATATCGCAAAGTGGTTTTGATTTGCATTTCTCTGATGATTAAGGATGGTGAGCATTTTTCATATATCTGTAGGCCCTGCACCTGTCTTCTTCAGAGAAATTTCTCTTCACATCCCTTGCCCACCCTGAGATGGGATCACTTGTTCTTTTCTTGCTAATACTTTGAGTTCTCTGTGGATTCTGGTTATTAAACCTTTGTCGGAGACATAACCTGCAAATATCTTCTCCTATTCTGAGGGCTGTCTGCTTGCTTTACTTACTGTGTTCTTGATTAGATCCCAGTAATGTATTTTTGGTGTTGCTTCAATTGCCCAAGGGATCCTCCTCATAAGATATTCACCCAGGCTGGTTTCTTCAAGAGTTTCCCCTACACTTTCTTCTAGTATTTTTATAGTTTCATGTCTTAAGTTTGAATCTTTAATCCAGTCAGAGTCTATCTTAGTTCATTTTGAAAGGTGTGGGTCCAGTTCAGTCTTCTAGACATCACCAACCAGTTCACCCAGCACCATTTGTTAAATAGAGAATCTTTTCCACCACTGAATGTCTTTAATTGGCTTATGGAAAATCAAATAATGGTAAGTAGCTGGGTTCATCTCTTGGTTCTCTATTCCATTCCATACATCTACCTCTCTGTTTTGTGCCAGTACCTTGCTATTTTGATCACTATTGATTTATACTATACTCTGATGTCTGGTAGCATGATTCCTCCTGCTTTGTTTTTATTTCTGAGTAATATCTTGGCTATTTCAGGTTTTTTTTTTTATTCCATATAAAACGAAGTATTTTTTTGAGATCTTTAAAGTATGACAGTGGAGCTTTAATAGGGATTGCATTAAAATTGTATATTGCTTTGGGTAGTATGGACATTTTAACAATGTTGATTCTTCCCAGCCACAAGCATTGTATATTTTTCCATTTGTTAAGATCTTTAGCTATTTCTTTTCTTAGAGTTTCATAGTTCTCTTTATAGAGATCTTTCATGTCCTTTGTTATGTAAACTCACAAACTTTTCATCTTCTTTGGCACTACTATGAATGGAATAGAATCCTTGACTTTTTTTTTCAGTTTCACTATTGTTGGTATCATAAAGGTTACAGATTTATGAGTGTTTGATTTTGTAACCTGAGACACTGCTATATTCCTTGATCACTTCTATGAATTTTGTAGTAGAATCCCTGGGGTTTTCCAGGTATACAATCATATCATCTGCAAAGAGTGAAAGTTTGATCTTCTCTGGCCCTATATGGATACTCTTGATCTCCTTTTCTTGCCTGATTGTGATTGGTAAGTTCTCCATTACAATGTTAAAAAAGCAGTGGAGACAATGGGCAACCTTGCCTGGTTCCTGATCTGAATGGAAATGGTTTCAATTTAACTCCATTCAATATGATATTGGCTGTGGGTTTGCTGTAGATGGCCTCTATCAGTTTAAGAAATGTTCTTTCTATACCAATTTTGTTTACTGTTCTGATCATGAAAGGATGCTGAATATTATCAAAAGCTTTTTCTGCATCAATTGAGAGAATCACATGGTCTTTGTTTTTTTTTTTTTTCATGTGATGTATTATATTTATTGATTTACATATATTGAACCAGCCTTGAGATCCTGGGATGAAACCCACTTGGTCATGGTGTATAATTTTTTTGATGTGTTGCTAGATTCTGTTGGTTAGGATCTTGTTGAATATTTTTGCTTCAATATTCATTAGTGATATTGGTCTATAATTTTCTTTTCTTGCTGGGTCTTTTCCTGGTTTGGGGATCAAGGTGATGTTTGCTTCATAAAATCTGTTGGGTAGTATTTCTTCTTTTTCTATATTTTGTTAAAGGTTATGTAATATAGGTACTAGTTCCTCTTCAAAGGTTTGGTAGAATTCTGATGTGAAGGCATCTGGTCCTGAGCTTTTCCTTTTAGGGAGATTTTGTATAGTTGATGCTATTTCAGAACTTGATATAGGCCTGTTCATCATTTCCACTTCATTCTGGCTATGTCTAGGAAGGTGGTGTGCTTCCAAGTATTGGTTTATTTCCTTCAGATTTTCATATTTCTGAGAATAGAGTTCCTTGTAATATTCATTAAGGATTTTTTGAATTACTGAGGAGTCTGTTGTTATTTCATGTTTGCCATTTCTGATTGATGAAATTAGAGATTTTACTCTTTTTTTCCTGGTTAGGTTAGCCAAAGGTTAATCTATTTTTTCAGATTAATCTGACTTTTTCAAAAAACCAACTTTTTGATTTATTGATCTGTTCTATAATCCTTTTGTTTAATTCTGCTCTAATTTTGATTGTTTTTTTTCTTCTGCTTTGTTTGGGATTGGAATGTTCTTCCTTTTCCAGTTCCTTGAGATGTCCCATTAAGTTGTTAACATCCTCTCTTTCCATTCTCTTGAGGAGGACTTGCAGTGTTATAAATTTGTGATATCCCAGAGGTTCTGGTAATTTGTGTCTTCATTATCATTTTGTTCCAAAAATTTGGTAATTTCCTTCTTAATCTCGTCTATGACCCAGCTATTA
>CAUYQV010070056.1:0-15301 GCA_963574575.1 Galagoides demidoff
AGGCGCCAGCCACGTACACCTAAGGTGGCAGGTTTGAATCCCCAGCCCGGGCCTGCCAAACAACAATGATGGCTGCAACCGAAAAATGGCCAGGCGTTGTGGCGGGTGCCTGTGGTCCCAGCTACTTGGCAGACTGAGGCAGGAGACTCGCTTGAGCCCAGGAGTTGGAGGTTGCTGTGAGCTGTGATGCCATGGCACTCTACCCAGGGGGATAGCTTGAGGCTCTGTCTCCAAAAAAAAAAAAAAAAAATAATAATGTGTTTTGTGTGTCAGAGAAGAAACTGGTTTACAAAAGTTTGAAATTTATCTTAGTTATCAGAAATTTTATCTTAGTTATCAATCAATGTTGGATAGAATGCTGCCGAAGAAGTTCATAGGTTCACGCAAGGGTAGAGCAAGGAAGGAACTTAGAGATAATCATAAAGCCCTTCTTTTTGAAAATAAATCAGAGAACTTAGATCCTGAGGTTAAATAACTGGTCCAGACTCCCAAACCTAGTAAGTAGCAGGGATAAGAAACTACGTCTCCTACTGCTACACTCATTGTTTTCTCCCAGTTATTTATTCTTACTTAAAATAGTTAGGGTACTCTGTTTCTGCATGAATTTCAGTTAACTTTACTTTCTTGCTTGCCCATAGCTTGATAAACCTAAGCTTAGGTTTATGGACAGGATAATCTCAAAATGCCAAATTTTTCCGACTTGATTTTTCCAATTAGACATTATTTCAGGCCAGAGCATTTTAAATAAATAAGAGTCAAAAGAGATAAGCATAAAAAATATGACCAGAGTGTTAACGTTGAGATAAGGGGTGGGAGATCAAATTAACAAACTTTAGATTTATATTTAAACAGAATAAAGTCTTGGGTGAAGGCTTTCAAGATTTCGGCACCAGACAGCTCCTGTACTCAAAAATAGGACTTCAGAACAGGAGTTTATCCTGTTGAAGCCCAATTTGGAACTTTCTCTTTCCGCGATACTGAAAAGGAAGATTATTTCCAGGAGAGAGCTTTTAGAAGTCTTGGTATTAAAGTAAGAATGTGAAGTAGCACAGTTTAGCGATGTTTTTTAACAACACAGGTTTTGGTTAATTCACAACTAAGCAGCACATTGAATGAGCCAAAATGCTCTAAGCATCTGGATTAATTAAATTTTTAGTAGAGGAGAATACTGAATGGGCCATTGGAATGCACAGTGGGATTCAAAGTAGGATATTTTGTGTCCTGAATTTGTAACTGGAAAACAATATGTCAGGTGCGGAATGTCAGACGTCTTTGTCATTGCGGATAAAAAATGAGGCCGTGATCATCAGCAGATCTATTGAGAATCCAAGCATAGAACAATGAACCTGCCACTAGCTAATATGCAAAATTCAACGAGGCTTACTGTTTTGGCTGTGAGGAATGAAACAATCTGCTCGACTTTTATTTTTGATGTTTGTCTGAATTAATTGGTGCGTTGGTACAGGACTAATATAATACAGCTTTATGTCTCAACATGTACGGAGCTCCATACCTCAGAGCTGTGATCAGATCAAACTGCTTCCTCAGGCTGATGCTGAGCTTTTGAAGTCCAGGTTCACTTTGGGAAGAATTCTACACCCTTCTCCTTTAACCTGTGTAAGAAAAAGTCATGGCAGTCTCTTTGTTGCATTCTGGAAAGATCTTGGATCAACACCATTTTCCTTTCGAGGGTTTTCATCAAATAAGAAAACACGAGCTTTATAGTTTCTGTTTAATTTCAACTCAACTTAAGTATTATTTATTTTAGGAATGATAGTAAGCCTATAATGTTTATATCTAATATTACATAAGTAAGTGAAGAAACTTCATTCCTTTGGGGCACAGAACTATGGTATTTGGGCTTTTTCTGTGCCTAGGAAAGTGGTGGGCCAGAAAAATCAGGAGTATAATATAGATAAACTTCACAAGTCAGCATGTGCTCAGAGCTCTAGTTGCTTGAGTAAGTTTTCCTTCAACCTCTCATCCTTCTTCTTCCTGATATTTAATAGGGTAACAAAAGGTAAATGTCATAATAACTGTTTGGTGCCCAGATATTCTTCTTCCCTATGCCTTTTTCATCCTGAATGTCAGAAAGGGTCCTATCATGTAGACTGTCATAGAAAATTGGCTGAAGGATGATATTTCAGCCCAGCTCTCTGAAGTGGTATGGAGGTTGGAGTTGGTCCTGCTTTGCAGATGTTTGGCAGCAAAGGGCTACCAGCATAGAAGGATGAGAGAGCACTGGGCAACCCTACCAGCCTCTGGGATTATTATTATTCAATTTTTTCAAAGTGCTCTCTAGAGCTAGAGTCTGGAAAAAAGGGCACCAGTTGTTTGTAGCTCTGAATAGGAAATTTATTACAAGAGGGCTCATATGCAGTGTTATGGGCACATCCTTCTTACCATAGACTGTATCTGAAGTCCTACTTTGATTTTTCAGCTCCCCAAGCATACATTAGTGCAGAAACCAGCCATTTCATTCTATCTTATTAAAACTGTGGTGGAAAACTCATTTGTCTCTGACTATGACTTTTATTGCAAGAAGATAATGAGATTTCTTCATACCATATGAGGATCACAATAAATACCTTCAAATACTTTTAATAAGTCATAAGATCTTTTAGATTAGGGAAGAAAACTTAAAGTCAGCATTAATAAAGCTATTGAAAATATTCCCGAACAGAGTGTTCCTATCCAAAATATGTGAGAAACTTCTGCTATTCAATAGCGTAAAAACAGATAACCCTGTTAACCCTATCAAAAAGGACTTGAATAGACACTAATGGCAAACAGGTATATATACACACACAAAAGTGGTCAACATCACTAATCATCAGGTAAATGCAAATCAAAACTGCAATGAGATATCACCTCACACTTGTAAAAACACCTATTACTGGAAATAAAAGAAGACCTTGGTACACACTTGATGGGCATGTAAGTTGGAACAGATTTTATGGAAAATAGTATAGAGATATCTCAAAAATTAAAAATGTAACTGCCATATGATCCCCAAATCCCACTTCTGGGTATTTAGCCAAAGAAATTGAGATCAGAATCTTGAAGAGATACCTGCATTCTCATGTTCATTCCAGTTCTATTTGTAATAGCCAAGACATGGAAACCACCTAAGTAGTCATTAGTGGATGGATGGTGAAGGAAAATGTGATAGGGACACAAAATGGTATATTATTCAGTCTTACTAAAAGAAAATCCTGCCATCTGTGTTAACGTGGATATACCTGGGGGGCATTATGTTACATGAAATAAGCCAGGAACAGAAAGATGAATAGTATATGATCTCACTTACATAAGGCATCTGGAAGAGTCAGACTTGTAGAAAGAAGAGAATAGAATGATCAATTTTAGGGGCTAAGGAAGGGGGAAATGGGGAGAGGATGGTCAAAGGCAAAAAAGTTTCAGTTACACAAGATGAATAAGTTCTGAAGATCTATACAGCACAGTGCCTACAGTCAACAATCCTGTTGTAGACTTTAAATTTGCTAAGAGAGTAGATCTTATGTGAAGTATTCTTACAAGAGTGAAAGAAGAAGAAAAGAAAGAAAGGAAGAAGAAGAAGAGGAGGAAGAGGAAAAGGGGGAGGAAGAAAGGAAGGAAGGAAGGAAGGAAAGAACTCTTCACACTTTCAAATCTGGTTCATCTGTAACCTCCTGAGGAAACCTACCCTGACCACCATAGGTAGAGGAGTACTTCTTTTTTTTTTATTTTTATTAAATCATAGCTGTGTATGGGCAGTGCCTGTGGCTCAAAAGAGTAGGGCCCTGACCCCATATGCCGGAGGTGACAGGTTCAAACCCAGCCCCGGCCAAAAACTGCAAAAAATAAATAAATAAATAAATCACTGCTGTGTACATTAATGCAGTCATGGGGTACAATGTGCTGGTTTTATATACAATTTGAAATATTTTCATCAAACTGGTTAACATAACCTTTATGGCATTTTCTTAGTTATTGTGTTAAGACATTTAGTAAGTTTCAAATGTACCCTTGTAAGATGCACCATAGGTGTGTCTCACCGATTACCCTCCCTCCCTTTGTTCTCCCCCTCCCTCCCCTCCCTCTCCCCTTTTCCCTTCTTCTTGGGCTATAGTTGGGTTATAGCTTTCATATGAAAGCTATAAATTGGTTTCATAGTAGGGCTGAGTACATTGGATATTTTTTCTTCCATTCTTGAGATATTTTACTAAGAAGAATATGTTCCAGCTCCATCCATGTAAACATGAAAGAGGTAAAGTCTCCGTCTTTCTTTAAGGCTGCATAATATTCCATGGTGTACATATAATATAATTTATTAATCCATTCATGGGTTGATGGGCAAGGGGTACTTCTTACTAGTAAATATTCTGTTTCTTAGTCTGGCAAGGATTTGCCCTCACAAATGTTGTAACACACAAGATGCAACACCTCAAGAGATTAAAGTTACATGAGAAAAAAGTCTAGTTATTAGTAATATGTGGCAGGTATCGATCAATTCTTCTTTGAGCCTCCCACCTCTGATGGAGAGAATGTAAGGAAGAATTTCCCTGATTCTAGAGTCCTCACTGAGAATAGTGGTTTTCAACCTGGGGCGATCCCTCAGAAGTCATTGGGCATTGACTAGAGACATGTTTGGTTGTTACAACTTGGGAGGTGCTACTAGTATCTGGGAGGTGATGGCAAAGGATGTTGCTAAAAATCCTACAATATACAGGTATTCTTTCCCTCCGGCAAAGAAGTACCTAGTTCAAAATGTCCATAATGTGGAGGTTGAGAAAGGTTGATTTAGAAGAACAAAAAGGACACTGAAATGAAAGGACAGAGGAGTAGACATTGAAGACCTCAGTCATTTGCATTTTGATAAGTGGAGGCAGTTGGTGGGCAGCAGTGAAGACAGAGGTCATGTCAGGGGACTGGCTGGCAAGTGAAGCCATGTTACCTGAGCTGCCATTGCTTTTCTGTGATCTCCAGAGTCTGTTTCTGCTTTGTGAGTCTTGATTCCATGTGTGGTCAAGAGTTCAGAGTGCTCAGGGGCACCAATTCCAAGATGGATAAACTCATGTGAAATTGATGTATAAACCAGAATGCCAATGTGCTGCTTTATCACCAGAAATATAACTTGGATAGACTAGACCCTTGGATCATCTGATCAGGATAATCTCTTCCTGCAGGGACATTTACAGTGGTAAACATGTTATAATCAGAAGATTTCTAGGTGAGCGCATATTCTGAGAAAGAGGAATTGGCTGGGACAGCTGCATATTCTATGACAGTTTTTTTGTCTCTGAGTCCATTGTTAACTGAATACATCTATCAGAGGGACAGGACACTCCTTATTCTATTTTATTTCATTTCATTTTATTTTTATTTTAGATTAATGTGAGGGTACATATGAATATGTTACATAGTTTGCATTTATAATATTAAAGTGTGACTGCATGGTGGGAGCCACTGAACCCCTAATCCTCCTGCTCCCTACTTGAATCCAACTGAGTTTTTCTCTCATGTGAGCCTACAGCTGTTAATCTACTGATTTCTATTTAGTCCCGAGTACATCTGATGGTTTTCTTTCTATACCTGTGATACTTCCCTTAGGGGCATGTTCTCCCAGTCTGTCCACATTGTTAGAAGAGATGTAAAATCTCCATCATTTTTATGGCTGTATACTATTCCACGGTGCATGTATGGCACAGTTTTTTAATCCATTCATGTGCTGAACAGCACCTGGGTTGTTTCCACAACTTTGTGACTGTGAACTGAGTAGCTATGGATGTTTGAATGCAAATGTCCTTGTGGTAAAATGTCTTTTTATTCTTAATCAGTAGGAGGAGGCTCAGTGGATGGAATTCTTGACCCTCCAATGGATGTGCCACTAGAATAGCTCAACTTACACTGGTTTCATTCACTGGGGATTTAAGATTTTATTAGGAAAAAAATGGATCTGCTATTTGCAAAGTTAGAAAATCTTTTAGGTAATCCACTGACCATTGCCCCTCCCTGGCCCGCTGTCAAATGTTTTCTGTCTGGCTGGCCTTTCCCCGATTCTCTGGGCTGAATCCTGCTGTGTCCACAACGTTTTCCTTCAGACTGGGCACTCTGAATGTAATCAATCACCTCTTGGTTTATTAAACTTTACTACCTTGTGATGGGCTGAATTGTGTTTTCCACGAAACATGTTAAAGCCTTGATCCTGGTGCCTGTCAGTGTGACTTTATCTGGAAATGGAATCTTTGCCAGGGATCAAGTTAAGATGACCATGTGAATGCAGCGTAACCACGTCCTTAGAAAAAGGGGAAATTTGGACACAGAGACAAACATGGACCCAGGGAGAGTACCTTTTGACGATGAAGGCAGAGATCAGGGTGATCCATCTTCAAATGAGGAATGAATGTCCAAGAAACACAGGAAGCCAGGAGAGGGGCCGGGAACAGGTGCTCCCTGGCAGCTCTCAGAGGAGCCATCCTGCTGACACCTGATCAGACTCCAGAACTGCAAGAGAAAAAAATTTCCATTTTATAAGCTACCCAGCTTGTGGTATTTTTCTATGACAACCCCAGGAGGCAAATACAGTCTCATATTTCGTCCCTGAGATTAGTCTCAATTGCATAGTGATAGTTCATCTCTCTAATTATTTTTTATCAACATTTTTTGTAATTAGCTTTATTCCAGGTTGGCAGCCTTATTTCCAAATTCTTGTAGGAGTGTAGGGTACATGTCTCATATATTCTTACTTGTATCAATAAAACATTTTAGACTATTTTTTTTCCTGGTATCTAAAATGATAAGTAGGGAGAACCAATGAGATAAGTCAATGGGAGGTTCTCAGGGCTTATCAGAAAGAAGTGAATTGGGTTATTATGGGCTCATGCTGTAAATAAGGTCACCTTAGCCTATTCTTTTCAGAAGCAGATATTATATCATTATCAAAGCATCAAGAGAACAGAAGGATCAGAAACATCTTAATCATCTAATATCCCTGGTCCTAAATTGGGGAAAGCATTGGAAAAATAGCCCTTGGCCACACAGCAAGCAGTTCAAATAAGTTGTGCAAGATTAATACACTTTTTTTTTTTTTTAGAGACAGAGTCTCACTTTGTCACCCTCGGTAGAGTGCAGTGGTGTCACAGCTCACAGCAACCTCCAGCTCCTGGGCTTAGGTGATTCTCTTGCCTCAGTCTCCTGAGTAGCTGGGACTACAGGCGTCCACCACAATGCCTGGCTATTTTTTCTTGCAATTTGGTTGGGGCCAGGTTCGAACCCGCCACCCTTGGTATATGGGGCTGGCGCCCTACTCACTGCGCCACAGGTGCTGCCCAAATTTAATACACTTCTAATGATCAATTCCGTTCAAAGGAAGTTAAGGCAATAAATGTTGGCACCCTGAGTTAAAGGCTTATTTGTATTGTTTTCTAAGACTCTTGGCAGTTTTTCAAATCATCAAAAGTTCCAAAACAACAGAAAGTGACCTCACAAGGAATTTTTAGTCCCCTTTTCCTGGGACTTAAAAACTCTGTCTTGTATAATCTACACCTGACTTTCAAAGTCCTCCAACAAGTCTGCGAAGAAACCCAAGGAGTCTTTTCAGGCTCCCTTCCCAAATAAACCCATGTTTTTTTGCAGGACCTTTTGCAAGCGTCTGTGTCTCAGTGTTTGACAACTCATCCATTGAATTATTCAGAGTCCCAGGAACCAATCTTAGTAATCTGTCATAGCCAAGCCATTACCAAGTGCTGTCATTTTTTGTTTTTAAATAGCTGTCAAATCCATACGCTTCTTGTGACTGCCACCGCCATCCCCAGGTGCTGGGGTTTTGGGTCTCCACATGAATGCACTTCCAACATCTCATTGGCAGGATTGTAGTAACATCCTGACTGGTCTCTTGTTATTCCTTGTTGCTTTGTTCTGAAGCCTCTAATACACCGTATCCAGAATAAATCAGATTCTGTCCTACCTTCCACATATCCCAACCCACTTAAAATGCTTCAACTTCTTCTATTGGTTTAGTCAAATATTTACTGAGCTCCTGAACTGTCAGGAGCTGGAATGAACAAAGAAAAAGACACAGTCTTTGACCCCATAGAAGTTAGTCTGGAAGTAGGGTATGGGGGAAGGGGGTAGGAAAGACATTCATCAAATAATCACACAATGTCTTATAAAAGGTAAAATTACAGCAGAGATGAATGCTAAAGAGAGGTGTACGGGCCTTATGAACTCTAATGAGAGGAACTGATCTTCCCAGGGAAGATTCCTCTGGGAGGTGATGATTAAAAGATGAAGATTGAACAGGGTGAAGGGGCAGCATTGTGAGAGCCTCCTCGGCAGACTGAATTCTGTATGAAAAGGCCCCTTTCATCAGGGAGCAAGGCTTGCTGGAGGAAAGAGAGTCAGTACGACTGATATAGACAGGAGAGGGAACATTTAAAGGAAGCATTTGGCCATGTCAAGGGTTTGATCTCTATGCTAGGAGCAGTGGGAGACAGCGAAAGGTTTTAGGGGCGAGTGCTTGCTGTGTCACATTGAATAACAGGAATTTGCCCACGTTTGAGTTTTGAAAAGATCTCTCTAGCTGTAGTGCAGGAAATAGATACGAGCCTCGCAAGAGGATGTCGGGGGAATAGTTGGGAGATGACCGTAGAAGTGTGGGTAGGAGAGAAAAGTCATGTGGACCACAGCACTGGTGCTGGAGGAGGACAGATTTAGTGGGTAAATTTAACAGAACATCCCACTGCTCTCTTAACAAAGCACATAGGATGGGCGTCTATTCTGTGTCACGAGATCACGTCCAAGTTCCCTTTGGAAGTGCATTCATGTGGAGACCCAAAACCTAACAGGAAGGGGCCTTTCAAAAGGAGATAGTATCAAGGCTCAGCTGTCGGTCTTTGAGCATCTAGACAGCAGCAGGGACCATGCCCTTCAGCCCCATATCCCCCCAGGCAGCACCTTGCCTAGTGCCTGGCACATTTTACACAATAAACTGGGGTTGAAGAAATATGAGTGAACTTACGACCTGGTGTTTGAGACCAATCTGTCTGATGCCGAGATGTGGCCAGCTCTTTCTTTGCTGTGAGGCTGTTACACGTAGGCTTCTATGTAATATTTCCATCTCCATCTTATAGATGACTGATATATAATAATGTTTTTTGATCTTTATTGTCTCCAAATGGAGTCACTTATGACAAGTGACTCAGCCCACAGTGAAATTGCTGACACCTGCTCATGGTCAGGCACCCTTGAGATGCCACAGGAAAGGGAAGCCAGGATGTGGCTGAGATAAGGAGCATGGACGCTCATGCAGAAGGCCATAGAAACAGCAAAGAAACTGGCCGTGGCCAGGCGCCTGCAAAAGGTCTGCTGGTGAGAACACTGAGGCCTCCTCTCCTTATCTGCAATGGCCAGGGAAGCTCTTCCAGAGAAGAGCAGTGACCCCTTCCCAGTCAGTGTGGAGGGAAATCTGGACCTGCCCAGGTGGGTCTGTCATGGTGCTGGTCTTCCCAGAGGATGCTCTGGCCCTGGCTTGGTCCCCTCTCTCTTATCCCTGCCTGTGTGTGTGTGTTGAATATATTTACATGATGGTTGGTGTGAGGAAACTTCAAAGTAAACTGTGAATTCAGAAACATTTAATTGACTACTAAGTCATGGTAAAACCCTGTGGCCCCTGGTCAGAGTTAGCGCAACTAGGCTGATTAGAACCTGACAAGATGATGGGGAAATGGAAATTCATGGAATTTCAAACCTAGTAGGAGAAATGAGTGACTTCAAGGCAGATTAAAGAGATGATAATTTGGGAAAAGTAGATTTTCATCATCCATACCTATAGATTTGAAAAGAAGTAGTAAGTTAGTATAAACAATTTCTTCCTCTGGGAAAATTTGTTTCAGGAGAAATTCATGGTTTGTTTTATGATTTGTATGTTAGAGGCTGATTTTAATTTTTGAATCAAGAGAAGGGTGGAGGACTAGTATTAGTAGTAGAGTTTTGGGGGTCCAGTTTTGCTTAGAAATCTTCTCCCTACATCAGTGTTTTTCAACTCTTTTTATCTTTTTTTTTTTTTTTGAGACAGAGCTTCAAGCTGTTGCCCTGGGTAGAGTGCCATGGGCATCACAGCTCGCAGCAACCTCCAACTCCTGGGCTCAAGCAATTCTCTTGCCTCTGCCTCCCAAGTAGCTGTGCTCACCACAGCTCACCACAGCTCACCACTACACCTGGCTATTTTTTGTTTGCAGCTGTCATTGTTGTTTGGCGGGCCTGGGCTGGATTCGAACCTGCCATCTTGGGTGTACGTGGCTGGCACCTTAGCCACTTGAGCCACAGGCACCGAACCAACTTTTTTTTTTTTATCTTACAGCACATTTGAACCTATAGTTAAACAACTGTGACACACTTAAATTATGTTGTTAAGAAAAACAAAAAGAGTAAAGAGAAGAATATACTTACTGTGCTTTGAGCTCTTTTGGAAACAATTTAATTAATGATTTTTAAAAATGTTTGCAGCACACCTAAGATCATCTCATGGCACACGGGTCAAAAATCATTGACCTACATGATAGTGACTAGATGAATATTAATCAATATAGGCTGGATTATGTCAAAGTAACAAAACAAATCCCAAATCTGTTTCTTGACAGAGCTAATGGCAATTTCTTGTTGATACTACTGGTCTTTTGCACTCTGTAGTGACTCTGAGACCCAGAAACCTCAACAAATGACCTTCTTACAAACAAGAAAGAAAAAAACAAAAGACAACAGAAAAGACTAGATCTTGGTGCAGGCTTCAGACTCAGAGATTCTGCCCACTGCGCACTGCTCAGCCATTTAAGTTCATGGGACTTGGGGAATACAGTTTCCCATATGTTCTGGAAGGAGATGAGGATGGGATATTCTACCAGCTGTGTAATCTCCTTATTGAGGTGATGAGTTTCTGCTTTTTATGGATCCTTATACTCCTGGTTCCATGCAAAGCATAAGAAATGGGATGTTCTTTATCTCACTTGCAACTATTATGTAAAATCAGATAAATAGTTGGGGCCAGAAACCAGAGGGATAGGGATTTTCTACTATGTACTTGGTACTATCCTTGTGAGTTTATACAACTGAACTTACACGGGAGGAAATGAACTTGTTCTGGCTTTTATTTTGGTCAGAGTTGGTCTTTTTGAAGCTGGATTCTTTTTATTTTTTTTTTGGCCAGGGCCAGGTTTGAACCCACCACCTCCGGTATATGGAACTGGCACCCTACTCCTTGAAGCTCAGGCGCTGCCCCATGAAGCTGGGTGCTTTGGGCCATAATTCCAGAATTGTCTTCAACAGTGAGTCTCCAGTGTTTGGGAACCACAAACCAATCTAAACCAATCACAGACCACAACTTCCAATAAACATATTAATATTCTTATAAAAAAATCACAAAATTTGACATATATTAATATTTAAAATTAATAGTAAGGTAATAAAATACTATTACCTATTTAAATCATAATATTTAAAATATTTTGAAATTATACAAATATAATAAATATGATGTCACCTTGTTGAGTTTTCAGCTTTGACCAAAGTAACTCTACTCAGCTTGAGTGCAGGTAACTTGAGGCATGGATCGGATTCTATGCCAACTTCTTTTCTTACTTTTTATCGTTACCAACTTTGGAAATGGCCTAATGCACAATTATAAGCTTACAATTATAAGAATGGTTGCAAGTATGGTACATTTCAAAACTATTAAGAAAAGGGTATAATTGTCTTACCACAAAAAATAAGTAAGCAAGGCGATGGATGTGTTAATCAGTTTGATGTAAGCATTTCACATTGTATATCAAATCAGTACACTGAACCCCATAAATGCATCAACATACACAGTTATGATTTAATAAAAATAAAAGAATGATTGCAAGTGTTTGGTGGCTTCGTCAGTGCTTAGAACTGGATACAATAAGAAGATTCAAAACCATAACTTGGGAGACAGTGGAAAATAGATTATTAATTAGCTTACTGTTAACTTACGTCATGCCAAACCTTAAAAAAATTTTGTAAAAACAGATGTGTTTTATAGTTTTTCATAGTCCATGATTAGTTTCTTCCTCCAATGAATGAAAAAAAAAAACAAAAATTGGGACAGAGTTGAATTCTTAGTAATTGAGTTATTAATTTGTTAAATGGACTTTTTGTAAATTGTGATTAAAGTCGTGATGCTTGAATGTTGATGTGATCCATGCAGGTTATTTATGATACAACATATACTCCCGAGTTAATCTCTTCAATTTAGCCACTTGAGATTACAGAAATAGTCTTTACTAAAGTTGCCATGTTATAAAGAAATATTTCAACTGGGCGTGGGGGCATATACCTGTAGTACCAGCTACTAGGGAGGCTGGAGTGGGAGGATTATTTGAGGTCAGATGTTAGAGACCAGTCTAGGTCATATAGTGATACTCAGGCTCCAGAGAAACCAACCAACCAAGGAACCAAACAAACAGATGATTTTTTTTAACTTCTCCCCTCATTTCAAAAATTCACAAGTGCTTTTTTTCTTAGCAGACAGCAGGGTCTAATACTTACTGCCCTTTTCTTTGCCCAGCATGTTCAAATGTGCACGCTAAGGAAAAACAAGGGATTCAACAGTTTTCACTATTTTCTTCAACATGGCATCAAGATCAAGAGGTACATTGTTGATCACTGACTATTGACCATGAGTTAAACAATATAAAGGAATGGAATTTAGGGATTCCTGTTGAGGAAGCTCACGTTTCCATACTGGAGACTGGTGCTCTATTGGTACAGATCCATTCTAAATATCAGAGCAATAAATAATGGTTGCTATTTAAAAATAACATTGATTTTCAGTAAGAGACAGATAAAAGTATCCTTTTTATACATGCTGTCCATTTACCAAGTGCTGATTCATGCTTGATACATAAGCGGCCTTGTCCATCCCCAAAGCAAACTATTTTCTGGCACACACACGGGCCAGTGATTGCACCTTCACATTGAAGGCC
The DNA here is from genome assembly GCA_963574575.1 of Galagoides demidoff. NCBI lineage: Eukaryota > Metazoa > Chordata > Mammalia > Primates > Galagidae > Galagoides > Galagoides demidoff. Next base: position 12,984 of record CAUYQV010070056.1, read on the forward strand.
ATTACTTTGCTCGAAATTCCATTTCAGAAAGGATTTGTGCTAATAGCACATTTTGGATTCTCTTGGAGCATCATTTATAAACCTCGCTCCTATTTTACAAGACTTTTGGCAGTCACATAAATTGTCTTATTTGAATGATGACTGTGGATTTGGTCTATTCCTTTTAGTGACTGAACTCATTACTTTTGTACCAAAAAGCCTCATTTTATAGTTCTTCCAGGACAAGCACAAGTTATGGGACTGTCTGTGCAAACGGTGCAGAATTCTTTAGTGGCTTCCCCCAATATTTGATAGAGTATAACAAAGAGTACACTAGAATCCCTAGAAGCAAATACCCAATAAAATACAGTCTTTGAGTATTCATTAATATACTTCTCACTTGTGTGTTTATTGGCTGCTGCAAAATCCACATTTGTCTCAGAAAATGCATTGCACTAGAATTCTTTTCCTTCTTCACATTTATTGTGTTATTCTGAGTTGTTGTATTTAGGTTCTATTCTTGTCACTATTTTGATGTGTCAGTGTATCATGTTTGAGACAGTAATCCCTTTATGTCATTTGGGGATGCAATGCATCAAACTTACAATGAGAAAAAATATAAATGAAAGAACATAAAACATAATATGCCAGTAACATGAAAATACATTAGCCCAGCTGCCCTGCTGGACTTAGTAATTGAATGGTAACCAAGGTAATACGATTCACTTAGCCCTTTTAGCATAGACAGATTATTTAAAAGTAAAACTGTTATTAAACATACAAATTATTTGTTAAGGTCCAAATTAAATTTTACATGTGTAATGTAAAATGTCTAGGGGTAAACTTATTTCATAGCTTTTTGGCTCCTCAATGGGTAAAATACCCGCAAATAATTTGACAGATCCAGGGACTTCTGCCAACAGCTTGTAGTCAGAGTCTGACCTGGTAGAGAATGGTGAAAGCTATTGTCTGTTGTCAGATCCCCCTTTCAGAACTAAAGCTTTCAGAACTCCTCAGCTGATAGGATGATTGCAGCTAACAGGCCACAGCTGAGTTACTCTCAGGGAATTTCCTTTGGTTGAAGAGAACCACCCTTCAAATCTTAGAGATTGGGACTCAGTATCTTTGGGTGGCTGTTATTTAACCCCCTTTACTTTCTGATTTGCATTCCCTTTATTTATTTTCTTGTTGTTATTGCAAGGCCATGGAATGATGAAGGTTGAGTAAAAGTGATAATTATCTTGTTCCTGACTACCAGGAGAATGTAGGTACTATTTTACCACTTTATTAAGTTAATATGTTTCCTTGAAAGTTTTTACCTTGCATGGATGTTAAATTTTGTTAAGTACTTGCTTTTCATACTGCAATGATCATATGATTTCTCATGTTTATTTTATTTAATAAAATACATGAATCACATCAATCAACTTTCAAAAGTTAAACCAACCTCTTACGCCTGGAATGCACCACTTGGTAACAATTTATCATCCATTTTATGTTTCTGGATTTTATTTGCTAATTGTTTAATTAGGGTTTTTTTAGTTAGGATATAGTTTTCTCTTTGGTGGTCTCAAATCTAATTGGGAAGCTTTTTTTCTCCTAGTCTCTGAGTTAGTGTTAAGTTTGGTATCATTTCTCAGTTCAGAGTTTGATAGAACTTACCAGTGGGGACAAAGGAGACCATAGTTTTCTTCGTGGGAAGGTTTTTAATAATGGAGTCAATTTCATTAACAGATGTTAGAGAGCTCAAATTTTCCATTTTTTTGGTGTTCATTTTAGTAAGTTGTATTTTTCAAGAAATCTGTCCATTCAATCTAAGTAGTCAGTTGTTCATAATATTTTATTTTTCTAATGTCTATAAGATATGTAGAGAATATTTAATTCTTGACATTACTCATTGTACCTTCTCTGTTTTCTTGATCTGTCTGGCTAAATGTTCATCAATTTTATTATTCTTGTCAAGAAGTCAACTTAAAATTTATTCTGCTTTTGCTTTCTATTTCATTGAGTTTTGCTCTTGCCTTTATCACTATCTTCATTTTCTTTGGATTTATTTTACTGATTACTCCTTCTTTCTTCTACTGATAAAATCTTTGACCTTTGAATTTAACCCTTTTATAATATATGATTAAAACCTATACATTTTTCTCCAAGCACTATTTTGTTTGCCACTAGGTTTGTTAACTTGGATTTTCATTATTCATTGTTTCAGAACATTTTAAAATTTCCATTGTAATTTTCTCTTGACTCATGGATTATTTCTAGAGTGTTATTTTAGGGATTTTATAGTTGTCTTTCCATTATTGATTTTAAAATAAATTAAACGTTGATTCTACTTT
>CAUYQV010070059.1:0-10629 GCA_963574575.1 Galagoides demidoff
TTTTTTTTTTTTAATTTTATTGAATGGTAACTATGTACATTAATGCACTTCTGGGGTACAGTGTGGGGTTTTCGCATGCAATCTGAAATACTTCCATCAAACTGATCAACACAGCCTTCACTGTCTAGCTCTTTATGGTAAAGTATTATCAACCCCTCCTTATTGACCTTTGAGTTATAACAGATCGTCCTCTTATATTTTTGTGTCATATCTCTGAAGAGCTAATAGAAGCTGTGGATCCTTTCCCCCAGGATAACGTGTAAATGCATACATGTATAATTATGTTTATAATTTTTAGACATTTTGTTTTTTTCTTTTTTTTGCAGTTTTTTTTTTTGGCCGGGGCTGGGTTTGAACCTGCCACCTCTGGCATATGGGACCGGTGCCCTACTCCTTTGAGTCACAGTCACCACCCCATTTTGTTGTTTTTTTAAAAAAATGGAAGAATCAGGGCCGGTGCTGTGGCTCATTCCTGTAATCCCAGCATTCTTGGACACCGAGGTGGGTGGATTGGCTGAGTTTACCAGTTTGAGACCAGTCTGCACCAGAGTGAGACCCCACCTCTAAAAATAGCCAGGGGGCCAGGTGCAGTAGTTCACGCCTGTAATCCCAGCACTCTGGGAGGCTGAGGCGGGTGGATTGTTTAAGCTCATAGGTTTAAGACCAGCCTGAGACAGAGTGAGACCCCCATCTCTAAAAATAGCCAGGTGTTGTGGCGGGTGCCTCTAGTTCCAGCTATTTGGGAGGCTGAGGTAAGAGAATCACTTAAGCCCAAGAGTTGGAGGGTGCTGTGAACTATGACACCATGGCACTCTACCAAGGGCAATAAACTGAGACTATTTCTCAAAATATAAATAGCCAGATGTTAATGGTGGGCGCCTGTAGTCCCAGCTCCTTGGAAGGCTGAGGCAAAGTAAGAAGATTGGTTGAGGCTCAGCACCTGTGGCTCAATCGGCTAAGTTGCCAGCCACGTACACCTAAGGTGGCGGGTTTGAATCCCCAGCCCGGGCCTGCCAAACAACAATGATGGCTGCAGCCAAAAAATGGCCGGGCGTGGTGGTGGGCGCCTGTGGTCCCAGCTACTTGGGAGGCGGAGGCAGGAGATTCCCTTGAGCCCAGGAGTTGGAGGTTGCTATGAGCTGTGATGCCATGGCACTCTACCCAGGGGAATAGCTTGAGGCTCCATCTCAAAAAAACCAAAAAAAAGAAGATTGGTTGAGCCCAAGAGTTTGAGGTTTCTGTGAGCTATGATGCTATGGCACTCTACCAAGGGTGACAAAGTGAGACTCTTGTCTCAAAAAAAAAAAAAAAAAAGTGGAAAAATAGAAGAATCTAACCATGGTATATATTATATTAGTAAACAAGATATAAGCATTAATTTTCTTGTAAGGAACAATTTTGTCTTACTTTTTTTTCTGAAACTAGACCCAAGTTATAATGGATTAGATCATGTGGTTCACCCTTTTCTGCTAATCAGATCTTCAGCCTCTGCTCAGACACCTAGTGATGGTGGAAACTCGTCTTGCAGAAGTTTTTACAGAAAGCCTTATCTTATGTGGAATCAAAATTGGCTTCTCTAAAGCTTCTACTCTTGATCTTTAGTCTAACTTTCGGGGCCATGAGAACCAAGTCTGGTTCTTCTATAATAACAAGCCCCAAACTGGGATATTTTAGAAGCTTCCTGTCTGCTTAGGCCCTCCTATTCCCAGAGCTTCTGATTTAATAAGGACCAAGAGGACCTGAAAATCTGTATTCTGAAATAGTCCTCCAGATAATTGTTTATTTCCATTGAGAATGGTTTTTCACAATATTTAAAGACCTAGAGATTCCTCCCAGCTCAGGGTAACCATGAAACTTCACTGCTGCAGTTTCCCCCATCCTACTGAGAGTTGACCCTATAGTGAAGAATGGGTGCAGAGAGTAGAAGAACAGCAAGCAGGTGAGGGCTTTGTGGGACTCATCCTGACCCCATTGTGCTTTTCTGCAGGAAGTTGGAGCTGCCACTTGTGTCTGGACCTGCTGAAGGAGAAAGCTTCCATCTACCAGAACCAGAACTCCTCTTGATGTGGCCACCTTCCTATTCCCCACATGTCTATAACTGTTTCTCTCCTCCACCATGTTTTTCATACCCACTTTTCCCTTTTTCCTCTTCTCTTTCACAAGTCCAGAGAACCTTGGGGTGGTTGTGCCAACCTGCCTTTGGCAACAGCAAGCTGAGGTGGCAGCTGTGACTGCCTCTGGCCCCAGGCCCTCAGGGAGAAAGGAGCAGCACACTGCCCCCAAGACATAGCTGTGGGCCCAGCTTCTCTCTGCTCTCCATGAAGTGCATTCACTCTGCTTGCCTTGGGCCCAGGCCCTGGTGATCACAGGGTTCAAATAGTGTCCTCTGAGAAGGAGTGGGGGAGCAACTCACTTCTCTCTCTGCTCTCCCTCCACCCTCGTCTGCAGGCTTTTCCCCCAAAGGTGAGCAAGGCCAGGCCCTCTTTGCCAAGAGCAGTGAGGTGTAAGCAAGCTGAGGCTGTGCTCATAAGGAGCTTTCCATGCCCTTGCGCTACTTAGCCTAGCCTCTTCCCTCCAGAGCGACTCTCTGTGGCCCTCTGTTCCTGCTATACAGGGTCCTTTGCCTGAGCCAGGATGTTCTGTCATTTTCCTGGCTCTGCCCTGTCCCACTCCACTCCACCCCACCCAGAGGGAGTAACAGCTTCACCGTCTTCCCTCTGCTCTCCTGGTCACTCTCATGAGTAGTCTCTAGTGACTGAAGCATTCCCTACTCTCAGAATTTCCCACCTTCTGCCTCCCCTCCTTACTACCTTTGGTTTTGTGGGGAGAGGAGAAGCATCAGGGGGCCAGGCCAGCAGCTTGGGGCCACAGGGAGATGTTGGATAATGTGCCTGTTTTTTAACATGATGAAAAAGCCTACCTCCAAAATCCCCTTTTTGTTCTTCCTGGACCTGGGCATTCAGCCTCCTGCCCTTAACTGAATTGGGGGCCTCAGCCTCCTTCCCTGTGATTCCTGACTGTAGGATCACAGGGAAGCTACATAGACATCCCATTCTTCCCTTGCACGCTCGCTAGCAGCTGGTAAGGTCTTCACCCTGATTCCTCAAGTTTCCTGCTTAGTGGCACTGACATTAAGTACTAGGGGGGCAGTCCATGCTGAGACACCCTGGAGTGGCCTCCCCCTTGGCTATGGGCAGGCCCAACCCACTGTTGCTTTGGAGTTGAGGTGTCTCTTTTTTCTTTAGTTCCTGTATTCTAAACATGGGTAAAAATAAACATTTTTACACAGAGCCCTCTGCTGGATTATTTATCTCCCAACTCTCCCAGTTAAGGACATTTCATCCTAAAACATTCCTCCTTAACAGTGGTTTTTAAAAATGTTTTGAAATAGCTTTTTTCCCTCCAAAATGAAATTTTTTGTTGAACCCCCAATATGCAAAACAGATAAGAGATTGGTTATTTTGTTAGTTTTAATTTGTTAGGCAAATTCAAGTTTATAATAATTCCTTGTTATAAAGAACAATGAAGCTGTTTTAATCAGTATAAAATTCAGGTTTAAATCAAATTTAGCATCCTGTTTATTTTTGTTGGTTTGAAGAAAATTTTGCTAGACATGGATACATAGTTGAAAGTGGTGCCAAGTTTGTAACAGCTGACCTTGCAATTTCAGATACTTAAAATGGGCCCCAAACTTGATTATTATATAAATATAATAGCATTAATAACATAGGCAGTGGGTGGCGCCTGTGTCTCAAGGAGTAAAACACCGGCCTCATGCTAAGGGTGGCGGGTTCAAACCCATCCCCAGCCAAAAACTGCAAAAAAAAAGGCAGCTATTGACATCAACATAAGATTCCTGAAAGCTTTTGCAGGAGGAATGAGGGCAGGGGCAGCCTGAAGAACGAAATGGCCTCACCCTTGTTTGTCTGGCCTGCTTTCAAGTCAGTCCAGGGCAGGTGTCCCAGGGCCTGAACTGCTTTTACTTGCATAGAATAAATTTCCCTGAAGCCAAAGGGCACATTTTGTCAGCTTAGCTTGACTTGAGTGTTTGTTTTGAAGTGCTTTGTTTTTTCTTTTTAAAAACAAGGATTGCTTCATGAATATGTCTTCCTTGCCATGCTAATCTCCAATTTATTATCATTCCAGTTTTAATACACATGCTGCCGAAGGTAGCACCAACTTTTTTTTTTTTTTGGCAGTTTTTGGCTGGGGCGGGGTTTGTACCTACCACCTCCAGTATATGGGGCTGACGCCCTACTCCTTTGAGCCACAGGCACCGCCCACAAACTTTTTTTGTTTTCTTGAGAGTTGAATCAATTACAGGCCCCCTGAAGTATCCTGGGGTTGTTTTGTTGTTTTTTGGTTTTTGTTTTGTTTGAGAACACACTGAAAGCTGTTGCATATTTGGGTTTTTTTTTTTTTTTTTTGAGACAGAGCCTCAAGCTATCACCCTGGGTAGAGTGCCGTGGCATCACAGCTCACAGCAACCTCCAGCTCCTGGGCTCAAGTGAGTCTCCTGCCTCAGCCTCCCAAGTAGCTGGGACCACAAGCGCCCACCACAACCCCTGGCAATTTTTTGGTTGCAGCTGTCGTTGTTTAGCAGGCCCAGGCTGGGTTCAAACCCGCCACCTTAGGTCTATGTACCTGGCGCCTTAGCCACTTGAGCCACAGGAGCTGAGCCCATTGTTGTATATTTGAAGGAGCTGTGCCCAGTGAGTAAGCAGAGTGCTGTGGGCTGGTTGGAGGTGGGGGGTGTAAGCTGCAGGACACAGCCACAGCCGCACCTCCTGCTTTGACACTGAAGTAGGCTGGGAGTAGTGAAGCCATGATCTTTGATGGCTAAGTAGTTTAAGGGCCAAGAAAGATATAATATAGAACTCGGTAGCAGGCATAAGAACAAATTTGGAAAGGATTTTCAGAAAGTGGGACTTGGGGCTCGGCGCCTGTGACTCAATTGGCTAAGGCGCCAGCCACGTACACCTAAGGTGGCGGGTTCGAATCCCCAGCCCAGGCCCGCCAAACAACAATGATGGCTGCAACCAAAAAAAATAGCCAGGCGTTGTGGCAGGAGACTCGCTTGAGCCCAGGAGTTGGAGGTTGCTGTGAGCTATGCCACGGCACTCCAACCAGGGGGACAGCTTGAGGCTCTGTCTCAAAAAAAAAAAAGTGGGACTTAACGTGAGAGTTGGAGGAAAGGACCGTATCAGCTGGTAGAATGAAAGTAGATGTAGGGGCGGCGCAGCGCGGGCCCCAATGCCGGAGGTGGCGGGTTCAAACCCAGCCCTGGCCAAAAAAAAGAAAAAGTAGATGTAGATGCTTTTTGAAGGCAGAGATAAGGGTGCAGAGCTGTGGGAGGGGCAAGGGACGCCTTGGACTGCAGATTAAGTTGATTTCAGGATTTAAGATTAGTGAGGGAATGGTACTAGAGCTTTTATTACTAATAGAGAGGATAACACAAATTGATACTGAGTTTAAGAACTTGAATCTTGTCAAGTATTAAAACTAGTAAAAATTAGTCCTTACTCTTACAGCTCAGAATTGACCCCAGGCAAGCAGTGTTTTCATAGCGGGCGGACAGACTTGAGGCCAGCGCTGTCCATGGTAACTGGCTTTTGTAGCTTGAAACTTGCGTCGGTTTTCTGCTTTCATCATTTTCCAAAACAACCCTGAGAGGGCCATTAGCCCTGCTTGGTAGTCGAAGAAGCTGGGGTTTGCTGTGGTCACGGCGAAGAATGCCTTGGGACTCCAAGTCAGTTCTGCGGCCCTGGCACATGCCCAGAGGCCCCGAGGCCCGCGGCGTTGCTGGGACTCCAACCGAGTCCTGGCTTCGCCTCCCGCCCCTCGCACTGGAAGCCCTGCCTTTAAGAGTGTCGGTCGAACCGCCACTTCCACGGTCTCCAATGAGCCTTGACCGGGGGCGGGACGCGGTACCACGGAAGGCCAATCCGGTCGGGCCGGGGCGGGGCTGCGGCGGTAGGCGCCGAGGGGCAGCACTACGGACTTCCCAGCCAGGAGAGAACCCGGCGCGGGCGGCGCGGGCGGCGCGCACGGGGCCCAGCTGTGCGCGTGCTCGCCCACCGCCCGCTGCCGGCCGCCCGCCGGCGCAGCCTTTCCGCCCTCCCTGCTCTTTGGGTTGTGGCGTCTGACCTTCTGCTCTGTCGTCACCGCCTGGACAGGGGCTGGGGAGCCGGGCTGGGGGCAGGGGCGGGAGCCACGTTCCGAGTGCCTGAGGTGGGTGCGGAGCGGGAGGCCAGGTGGGCGGGCGTCAGGATCCGCCCGGCCGATGGGCTCCGGGTCGAGGGGGGAGAGACCCGCCAGGGTGCGGAGTCCGGCTCACTGCCTGCCTGGGTCCCGAGCGCTCGTGCCCGCCCACTGTTACCCCTCCCAGGCTTCCACCTTTCCGCGGGGACAACCTGCCTCTCGCTGTCCGCAGCCTCCTCACCCCTCTCACCCTTTGTCGCCTGTGCATCTGCCCTCCCGGGCCGGCCCTACCACTCCCTCTGCAGGCCAGATCCTCACCCAGCCTTTCCCTACCAGGACCCAGCACCAAATTAGACTTGCTGCTTTAGTCGCCCTTTGTCGTCTGCACACCTGTCACCTCAACTCTGCATTCACTCCACCACCCCACCCCCACCACCTTCATCTAAGTCCAGCCCAGCCCTTCCTCCCCTTCAGGGCATCTCTGACTGTCCCTACACCTGTCCCCTCAGCCCCAGCCCCTGGCCCTCCCGCCTCCTGATCCTTTGTTGTCTTTGCAGCTGTCCCCTCACGCTATTCATCCTTCTCCCCCAGTGAGGCCAAGCCCAGCCCAGACTCCCCTCTTCCTGACCAGAAAGACAAGCCAGCCCCATCTCTGCTCTGGCATTCTTTGGGATGGAGGCCAGCCTGCCCCTCACTCAACTTCGCTTCCCCTCCTCTTTCAGCCAGTTCCATGTCCTGACCCCACCACACTCCAGCAGGTTCCCCAGCTTCATATATCCTCTTTTCCTTCCTGTGCTCCTCTCCCATCCCTCCTGGCCTCAGCCCACTCTACTCCCCTCATGCTTTCCTCCCCACACAGGGGCTCTGGAGAAGCCATGCAGTTGAGCAGCAAGAAGAAGCTGCATGCCCTGTCTCTGGCTGAGAAAATCCAGGTACTGGAACTCCTGGATGAGTCCAAGATGTCCCAGTCAGAGGTGGCCCGGCGTTTCCAGGTCTCCCAGCCTCAGATCTCACGCATCTGCAAGAACAAGGAGAAGCTGCTGGCAGACTGGTGCAGTGGCACAGCCAACCGGGAGCGCAAGCGCAAGCGGGAGTCTAAGTATAGCAGCATTGACGAGGCTCTGCTCTGCTGGTACCACATTGCCCGGGCCAAGGCCTGGGATGTGACAGGGCCCATGCTGCTCCACAAAGCCAAGGAGCTAGCCGACATCATGGGCCAGGATTTTGTGCCCAGCATCGGCTGGCTGGTCCGCTGGAAACGCCGGAACAATGTAGGCTTTGGGGCCCGCCATGTTCTTGTTCCTCCCTTGCCTCCTGAACCACCGTCCCCAGGGCTCATGGCCCAGGCTCAGCTACCTCTTTCCCTTAAGGACTTCTCCCCAGAGGATGTTTTTGGCTGTGCTGCAGTGCCCTTGCTATATCGGGCAGTGCCTGGCAGCATGGGTGCATGTGATCGAGTACAGGTGCTGCTGTGTGCCAATAGCAGGGGCACAGAGAAGAGGCGGGTATTGGTGGGTGGGCTCCAAGTTGCACCAACATGCTTCTTTGGCATCAGCAGTGAGGCTCTGCCTGCCTCCTACCACCCTAACCTGGGCATCCCCTGGTCAGAGTGGTTAGCACAGTTTGACAAGGACATGGGGCAGCAGGGCCGACAGGTAGCCTTGCTGCTGGCTGCCCAAGTGGTGGAGGAATTGGCAGGCCTGCCTGGGCTCTACCACGTGAGGCTCTTGCCCTTGTCTGCCTCTAGCACCACTCCTCCCTTGCCCAGCTCTGTGGTCGGGGCCTTTAAGGCCCATTATCGGCACCGTCTGTTGGGCAAGCTGGCTGCCATCCAGAGCAAGAGGGATGGCATGTCACTGACCGAGGCCAGGGCAGGCCTCACAGTGCTAGACGCTCTGCACATGGCAGCAGCAGCCTGGGCCAAGGTGCCGCCTCAGCTCATTTTGAGCAGCTTCATTCAGGAAGGGCTGGCTCCTGGCAAAACACCTCTGTCTCTGGACAGAGGCTCTGACATGCCACCAGTCCCCAGTGGGCTGAGCCGAGAGGAGTTTTTACGCTTTGTGGACCTGGAGGGTGAGGAGCCAGGGCCTGGTGTATGCAAGGAGGAGACAAGCACTGAAGACGAGGAAAGTGGCAGAAAGGAAGGCTTTGAGCCCCTGCCCACTAAAGCTGATGCCCTCCAGGCCCTGGGCACATTGAGGAGGTGGTTTGAATGCAACAGCACTTCACCTGAACTCTTTGAAAAATTCTACGACTGTGAGGAGGCGGTAGAGCGACTCTGCTGCTTGTGAACGTGCCTTCAATGTTGCATAGCCCCCTCCTCTCTTGTTTCCCATGGAAACATCCTCTCTAGAAGGCAGACTGAACTGTCTTTTTCCTGTGGAAATACAGCTATCATGGAAGGTGGAGAAGGGAGAAAAGTTGGAACACCAAGTCTGAGCTTGAAGTGGAAATTGTCCAAGCTCTGAGAAGCGGGCTCTAAAGATGGGGCCTTGGGGCTAGGAAACGAGGATATATAGTTTCTAAACCCTGCTTGAAAGTTTTATATCCTTGGGTATTAATCTAGATAGGCCAAGGCTTGGAAAGGTAGATTTGGGCTTTATAGATAGGCCGATCCCTTGAACTCTATGTTAAAAACAGTTCTGCTTCTGGAAATAAAGTTTTTTGTCAGAAAAAAGGCCAGGGTGTTATTTCATGGGAGAAGGGTGAAAACTTTCAATTGAGATTTGAAAAATTGATGACTGATGGTTGCTACGAGACAGCTGCCCATGACAAGTACAGATCCCCCTCTTCCAGAATCCCAGCAGCAGGGACCCTCAAGGCATGGGCACTCTCAGGCTACCCTTGGGGAAAGACAGATCCAGGATATTTCTCCAGACACGCTGCAGTTCCAATAATTTCCCCCTCAAATTGTGTTCAGGCTCGGGGGTGGGAGGACAGGCCCCGGAACGTATCAGGGAAACAGAAAAGAAGCAGAACTTGAAATAGTCATTCATTGTTTTCATTTGTTCATTTCACAACACTTCTTCAGCAGGGCATCCTATGTGACAAGGTTGCAAAGATGGTGTCTCTGCTGGGCAGGACTCTGCAATGACAGTGGAGTGTGATCAAGGGTCATGGCAAAGGCTTGGGCAAAGTACCATGGCCCCATAGAGCTGGGGAGATGACTGGTGGATATAAGCTTTGAGCTGCAGCTTGGATAGACAGAGGAGTGGGAAGGACACTCCAGACCAAGGGACAGCAGATACTCAATTGGACCAAATGAGCACAGTGGTGCAGAGGCCTAAGGGGAGGAAGAGCCATTAACCCCCAGGCTTAGGAGTGGGATGTCACTGAAGAATTTCAGGCAGTCAGGAGCAGGGCGTTTGAGGTGTTCCGGCCTGATAACGGAATCATGCTGAGTGATCAAAAATGTGAGACAAAGAGGCAGAAAGACTCTGACTGGTCTAGGTCAGGGAAAATGAAGCCTAAGCCAGATCCTGGGAGCACAATGGGAAGAAAATGGTTTTACCTGAAAGGTCACAGGTTTTGGAGGCTGACAGACTCTGACTGGGGCAGATTCTGGCTCTAGGCCATTTGTCAGCTGTTATTGTTCTTTAGCTGGCCCGGGTCAGGTTCGAACTCACCAGCCTCACTGTATGTGGCTGGCACTGTAACCACTGTGCTACGGTGCCAAGCCTTAACAGCTCACTTTTAAGCAGTTATAAGGCTTCCATGACATTCAATTTTCTAGCCTAAGATCCCGAATTATTTAGCATTTCCTCACAGATTCTATTTTTCCTACCCTATATTCAAGTAAATTGTTCTTTTCTGAAATCCTTCCAGTTACAAAGTATCTGCTTTAAAATGGTGAAGCCAAAATCACACAATCTCTGCAGATCTGACCAAAGTGTCAAAGAGCAAGACCTGTCCTCAGGTGTCCTGTTCCCAGCATAGTAGTGGGAGATAACACAGCGTTTCACTGCTGACTTCTTCCCAGAGCATTTTCTTTCAAGCCACAATTAATTTCTTCCTTCTTCCTTCCCTCCAATATCCTGTGTTATAGATTTCCTAATTGTAGGTGACTTTGTTGGCTCATGCAAGCAGCATTTACTGAACACTTAGTGTGTGGGTCAGTCCCCATTCTAGGACCCCAAAGCCAGTGCTGAGCATGACAGAGGATCCCTCCCCCTGCTCTCTAGAAGGGGGAGATAAAGGATAAACAATAAACGAACGAACACAGTAATTTTAGATATTGAAAGGGCCAAGATGAAAATAAAGCTATGAGGCTCGGCGCCTGTGGTTCAATCGGCTAAGGCACCAGCCACGTACACCTAAGGTGGCAGGTTCGAATCCCCAGCCCGGGCCCGCCAAACAACAATGATGGCTGCAACCAAAAAATGGCCGGGCGTTGTGGCAGGTGCCTGTGGTCCCAGCTACTTGGGAGGC
>CAUYQV010070062.1:0-11817 GCA_963574575.1 Galagoides demidoff
GACACACAAACTCCCCACAAACTGGGTACAGGAGCCTTTCATCGGGGAAGGATTGGTTTCTGTCTCTCAGGATGCCAGCCACGACCTGGCGCCGCAGGGCGCAGATGGAGCCGTTTCAGCTGCTGCCCTGAGTTTTTTCTGACTGACACGGTGGTTCTGGACTATACTTCCAATCCAGCAATTCACCTCTTTGCTGCTCGCCCTGCGCTGCTTATCCGTGCAAGGATGCCACGCAGAAGGGATCCAATAAGCCCACTCTCACCTGAAACCACCAGGAGAGTTGACTCAGGGGTGCATCTCCTCTGCCATCTTGCTCCGCCTCTTGCATTCCTAATTCTATAGAAAATCAGCATACTGTACCCCATAAGTGCATTAATGTATACATGATCTATGTGTTTATGATTTAATAAAATACATAAATAATGAAAGAAAAAGCTTCATTTCTTTAACCAATTACAAATCAAAGAATCATTAAGTCCATCTATAACCTGCAATCCCCCACTTTGATCAGTCCCACTTTTTCAGGCCAAACCACTGTACACCTTTCATGTATTGTTTAGGGACTTTATATGTAATTTCTATCTCCCTGAAATACATGAAACTACTTGCTCAAGGCTTCTTGGGCATGTCTCCTCGGAACCATGGGTCAGGGGTCCTCAAACTTTTTAAACAGGGGGCCGGTTCACTGTCCCTCAGACCATTGGAGGGCCAGACTATAGTTTAAAAGGACAGGCAGCAGTGGCGAAAACACCCGGCATGCTGGATAAATGTCCTCAGTGGGCCACATGTGGCCCACAGGCCGTAGTTTGAGGACTTCTGGTTCAGTTCAGAATAAACTTTTTAAAATTATTTTACAGAGCTTGAGTTCTTTTCTGTTGACAGTAGCTTAAAAGGGTTCAGTGTCATACCCAGAGGTGAAACTGGGAGAGGTTCAGGCCAAGTTCAATGAAAGAGGACAGAGACCCACTGGGACAAAGATGGCATCTGCATCAAGGGTGATTGGGCTTGTTTTTATGCTGGACATAAGGGGAGGAAGATTCCACAACTCCCTGGAAGGTTCTGATGGGCTAGGGTCTTCTGGCAGAAGTCTTGGGGTGGGGCAGATAGGCTTTTGTTCTAGGAGGAGGGCAGGAGAAGGGGGAAGGGTTTAGGTTCCCAACAGTAGCAACAAACATTTGCCTGTCTAATGCACAATTGCCTAAAGAATGAACTAAATAATAAAGTAATGAGATAGTAGACGTGGGCCATATTTTGTAATATTTTTTTATTGTTCAAATATAAGGTATAATTTATTGCTTATAAAACAATCAGGCATCTGGTGATGAGAAATAGGACAAAGTCAGTTTTCACTGAATTATTCAGTTGAATCATTCTAAAATGTCAGTTTATTAGCCCTACATAGACATCACCACCAGTTACATGCATGTTGACATGACCTCAGTTTCCAAATATAAATCTAGCAGGTGGGGTAGCACCTGTGGCTTGAAGAGTGGGGCACCAGCCCCATATACCAGAGGTGGTGGGTTCAAATCTAGCTCCGGCCAAAAACTGCAACAATAACAACAACAAAAAAAATCTAGCAGGTGCTGGCTACATGATAAACATGGGAGACCAGGAAGGTCACAAGCTTTGCAGTAACCTAGACCCAGGCTCATATCCCACACCTGCCATGTGTCTGGCAGATGGCCCTGAGCACTAAACACTTCTGAATATTTATTTCTTCTTATATAAAATATTGCTATATTACCTACTATAAAGATAACATGAGATAATGTGCTATGTGGCTAACACAAAATGGGACAGAGGAAAGATCTGTCTATTTCCCATTCTGATTTCTTTTGAATTAAGGAATAAAAATGCATTAGGACAGGCTCAGCACCTGTATCTCAGTGGTTACAGTGCCAGCCTCCTACACCAAGGCTGGCAGGTTCAAACCTGGCCCAAGCCTGCTAAACAACAATGACAACTGCAACAACAAAAAAGAAATAGGCAGGTGTTGTGTTGTGGAGGGTGTCTGAAATCCCAGCTACTTGGGAGGGTGAAGCAAGAGAATCGCTTGAGCCCAACAGTTTGAGGTTGCTATGAGCTATGACACCACAGCACTTTACTGAGGGCAACATAGTGAGACTGTCTCAAAAAAAAAAAAATGCATTAGGACAACAGGCCCAAGACAAAAAAAAGCTGTAACTGAAATCAACTTCAGTAGATATTTATTATAAAAGAACGGAAAAGGGAGGGAGGGAAGAAGGAACCTCCATATCTCTAATTACCAATTGCCAAGCAGTTTCCCCAAGAGGCCGAGATGCTACTGTGTTGATCTCCCTGTCTCTCTCCAAGCCTGCCCCAGAGAACGTTGTGTACAGAATGGTTTGGAACAATAGCCTGGAGACTAGGCCCCTGGAGAGGACGACTTACGGTGGAGGAAACCTGAATGGGATTTTTAAAGGAGTTCCCACCCCACCCCAGACACCAGAAGCTTAGCTCAGACCTTGAGGCTTGTTCTCAAATAGAATTCATTAAAATTGCTTTTGAGTTTTTCTAAAGTCAGTTAGCAGCTTGCACAAAACACCCGGGAAGTACTCACAGGCTGGCAGGGAGCGATCTCCAGCCTTCAGTTTTGGAAAATTCATCCTGGACACTAAAGAGCCTCGGTTTCCACACAAGTAAGGATCACTTCACCCACATTTGTGAGGAATCTTAAGAGGATGAAGAACCATATTTTCCTTAGTCTGGCTAGATGACCTTGTCCCAATAAACCCATCTCACTTTATATTCACTACCCACAGGGCCTTTGTTAAAGTGCTTCCTTAGGGGGAAGAAGAGACAAAAGCTAAGAGTGTGGTCAGTGGCTCTTCACCTTCTTTTTCTTGTTGGTATATATGCCATTTTTCAGATGTGTCCATCTAGGTTTTATGTGAGCAATTCTATAAATTATATGGTATGGAGTTAAAGAAGGTCCACTAAATGGAATTTACTTGAGTAATTATTTTAATTAGACTACTTCTTGATGATCAGGCACTCACCAGTTTTGCAGCTGTGAGATTTCAGGGAGCAGTTGGAATATTATAAACACAGTACTGGCTTTGGGGTTCAGAATGAGTTGGAACCTTCCCCTCTGCCATTCCTTTGGCAAAACCAAATGCACCATAGTAAACAAGCAGATCAAGAGCAGGTTTCCTTGATCACAACACTGTTAACACCCGGAGCTGGCTAATTCTTCCTTGTGAGGGCCTGTTCCATGCAGTGCAGGATGCTAACCATCATGATGCCTCTTCCGCACCTGATATCATTGTCACTTGTGACAACAAAAAGTATCTTCAGACATTGACAAATGTCCCCTGAGAGGAAGATCAGCTCTGGTTGAGCACATCAGATCACATCACCTCTGAGCCCCATCTAGAGCTTCTGACTCCACAACTCCAGGTGGAGCCTGCCAGTTTGCACTCTGAACAAGTAGCCGATGCTGCTGATCTAGGGACCACATTTTGGCCTAAGGAGCCTTGGGGGTGCCAGCAATTGGCATATCTGTAATTCCTGTCTATGAAATTCCTAATTCAGGGATTCACAGATTTGTCTGCAGATTACAATCACTTGAAAATCTTTAAACCTTCCAAAGAGCAGGCTAGATCCCAGACCAATTAAATCACTATTTCTGGGAGTAACATCATTCTAATGTGCAGACAGACCTGGAGACCTTTGTTCTAAACACCATTACTTCATATATGGTATGAACGTTTGGGGCTAAGCAATTTGCCTTCTCCCAGCACACACTTGCTGTAAGTCTCAGCAGCACTGCTGAATCATATGTGCTAAACTTTACCCTCTGCAGTGATGTGGGACAAATCCAATCTGAAAAGCTTTGTAGTCACAGCAGTCTAAAGTTGGAAAGAAGGGGCTTGGAGGGGAAAGTGGGGAGCTCTTAGGGGTGCCCTGTGAGAAAGGAAACAAACTCCAAACCTCAGGTTTCACAGCCCTCCATGTGGACTCCCAAGGGGACTTGCCCCAGTTTCTGAGCCATAGCCTATAGCCAAGGAAGGACGTGGAAGAAAGGAAAAAGTCAACAAGAGACCAAGATTCCTGATGGAGACCATGGATGGGGATGATGCGAGGTGAGCACACAGTAGAAAGTTATGGAGATGGAAAATGATTTAACCCCCTTACCCCCATGCATGCAGTCCCAGAATTGACAACAGGTTTATCAAGGAAGTCACAGAAAGGCAATTCTACAACTTCTCTTCTGTGAAACTTTCCAACATCTAAAATCTCCAACAATCTGGAAGTTTAGGTATTTTTCTCAAAGTGTTTATTGACCCAAAATAAATAAACAAAAGAGGTTTTTGACCAAGGCTTGCACTGCTCACCAATAAAACAAAGCTATTGGGCTAGGGTCCTTGAGCTATAAAATATAGGAGTTCTGAGACATCTGAGACACCAAACAAGATGTCAAAATATGTAATCTTGTGCCTAAAAGATGTCAAAATAGGGACAATGGGCGAAAATTCTCTTTGGAGGAAAGTTATTTAAAATACGTGAAACTTTGTTTTTATTAAAGTATGGTAAGGCCAACCGAACAGGAGATGATTTCCATCAAAAAGACAGTTTGTTACTCACAATCTCCCAAGAAAGGGAGTATACTTGCCACACAAAGCCAGTGAAGGAGCTGAGATAAAGCATAGACAAAGGCCTTTATTGTGGTGGTTCTGGAAAGGAACAGGAGAGTTGGGGTAAATATCTGAACAGCTTTAGGATTGGGATAATTTGAGAGGTTCAGTGGGTTTTGGGTTATAGGAGTGGAGTCTGTGCCTAGGACATGCCTCTGGTTTCATCAAGGGCAGACGGGTAGAATCCCAGACTGTGGGAACCTGATAAAAGGGAAGGGCATAGACTTGGGTATTGACTGGTTTGCACGTTCTCAGGCAAGTCACTTACCATCTCTGGAAATATGCTGACCTTGGGAGGTACAGTCCCTCCCCAGGTCCAAAAGGCCTCAAGATGTCAAAGTATCATAAAATATAGAAAATAAATGGAGTGTGTCTTATCTTCACTCAAAGTCACATCTCAAAAGTTTGAATTTAACCATGTTAATTTCTTTTTCTTTTTCTTTTGAGACAGAGCCTCAAGCTGTCCCCCTGGGTAGAGTGCTGTAGCATCACAGCTCACAACAACCTCCAGCTCCTGGGCTCAAGCGAGTCTCCTGATTCTGCCTCCCAAGTAGCTGGGACCACAGGCACTCGCCACAATGCCTGGCTAATTTTTTTTGATTGCAGCTATCATTGTTGTTTGGCAGGCCTGGGCTGGATTCAAACCCGCCACCTTGGGTGTATGTGGCTGGTGCCTTAGCCACTTGAGCCACAGGCGCTGAGCCTAACCATGCTAATTTCTGTGCTCAGCTCTAGGGAAAGGCTTTTAAAGTGGGCCCTGCTGTGCTTGGAAACATGTCTAATGTAGATCTGTGCACCCAACGTGAGCAGTTTCAGAAGGGCAGAGTTTAAGATTGTGGGTAAGAGGGGCCCTTGGCATAGCAGGAGAGCCAGGACAAGCACCAAGGAAAGCTACTTCCTGGCACAGCTCCCTGTTGTCTAAACATGGGGCTTTGGACAAGTCCCAGCTTCTAAGCTACTATGCTCCTCCAACCATAAGATCATAAGATGTGGGCAGTGGACTAGACAGTGGGTCTGAAGCCAGATCACACATCAGACCAACCTGGAAGCTTTGAGAAGCACAGGCTGTCACACCCACTCGCAACGATAAATTTAGGAAAACAGAAACTACAAATAATCCATAGAGAGTGCACAGCCCTGTCAAATCTCCAATATACTGGGCCTCTGAGACCCTTGGCTGCCCCTCCCACCCTGCCCTGGTGACTGGGTGATGCCATCAGCTTTAGCATCCTTGCATATCCTCAACTCCTTAATAGAACACTGGAAGTTCATCCTATTGCCCTTTAATCATGCCATTAAAGTCATTTGGTATCAGACTCAAGCCCAAAAATAGAAACCAGAATTCAAGGCATTGCCTGGGACCCCAGATGCTGGGACTGGGGTTCCAGAAGGCCTCAGGGGTATTTGTCTGTAGGGTGAGTCTCTTGGGCTCTCACAGGGCTTCATCCTTTAGGACATAATTGATTCTCACTTGCCTCACACCCACACCTCCTAAAACTGCCTTTGAGTGACTTCTTTCCATTATAGCTTAATTTTTAGTTCCTTGAGATTTGATTTTACTTGAATAAATGTAATTTTAAAAGAGAAGACCTCAGGGCTCCAGATAGTTCCCATGGGAAAGTACTAAGTCTGCCTAGCCTATTCCTGACATGGAGTCAGCTTTATATTTATAGCAAGGCCCTATCTTTACCAAAGATTTTGTAATAAACCTTCTTAACTAAGATAAGAAGACTCAGGTATCAGAGAACTATTGAAAGAAAGGTAAGAGAAAGGCAGTGTGAGGATGAGGAGACCACGGCATTAAAAGTCTTTAAGAGTAATGACTATGCCTGAGCACAAGGTGCAGGTATAGAATTCCTGAGGGCCAAGGTGATGAGAGAGCTATAATGTTGATGCAGCTCCACTAGCTGATAACCCACCCTGCCAACCACAGGCAATTTCTAACAAAAATGTACTACACAGTCACTAAGTGAGAACTATGAGCCACAGAATTCAGGTGCTTGTGGATCTAGATTGCAAGTCAGACATGAGAGTAAATGAGGGCTTTTTGTTTTATTTTTCCCTATTTGAGTTTCAGGAACATTGCTAAATAAGCATTTTTTTTTTTTTTTTTTTTTTTTTACACAACCTAGAGCATTGTAATTTGCTATGGTTCTTTTTCTAGCTTTTTGAGATGGAAACTTGTATCAGTGATTTTTAGTCCTGCCTCTTTTCTATCATATGCATTTTGACCAAAACTTTCCCTCTGAGCTCTGCTTTGGATAAACACTGTGCTTTTTCTAAAATCTTGTCATGGTGAAATAATGCTGGCCCTACAAAAACTTGCAAGAATGTTATAAAAAACTTCCTCTACCCCTTCACCAGCCTTCCTCACTGCTGTTCCTAGCTGTCTTCACTCATCACTCTCCTGTGTTGTCTCTAAGTGAATATTTCTAAGCCCTTGATGAGCTGCTTCACTTTCCTCCCAACAGTGGAGCCCAGCAGGAAGCAGGCAGATGGCACTGGAACCACTCCACTGATGCCTTTGTCCTCACCAGCCTTTTTAATGACAGCCAGATGCACCTGTTCCTCTTCAGCACGGTGGTGTTGGTTTACATCCTGGCTGTAGCCAGCAATACCGCATTGGTCCTGCTGATCTGGGTTGATGCCCGGCTCCACACACCCATGTACTTCCTCCTCAGTCAGCTGTCCTTTCTGGACATCTTCTTCACCTCAGTTACTGTCCCCAAGATGATAGTGGCCTTCCTCTTTGGCTGGACGAGCATCTCATTCAGGGAATGTGGGGCACAAATGTTTTTCTTCATGTTCTTGGGAGCTGCAGAGTGTCTCCTGCTGGCACTTATGGCCTACGACCGCTACGTGGCTATCTGCAGCCCTCTGCACTACCCAGTGATCATGAGGCGTCAGGTCTGCCTGTTCATGGTTGTGGCTGCCTGGCTGGGAGGATCCCTCAATGCTTCCATCCAGACCTCTCTGACCCTGAAGTTCCCCTACTGTGGCTCACGGAAGATTGCCCACTTCTTCTGTGAAGTGCCCTCACTGCTGAAGCTGGCTTGTGCAGACACAGAAACCTACAAGCAGGTGCTGTTTGTGACAGGTGTGGTGGTCCTTCTGGTGCCCATTGCCTTCATCACCACTTCCTATGCCCTCATCCTGGTGGCTGTGCTCAAGATGCACTCCATGGAGGGACGTCAGAAGGCCCTCGCCACCTGCTCCTCGCATTTGATGGTCGTCAACCTCTTCTATGGGCCCCTCGTCTACACGTACATGCTACCTGCATCCTACCACTCTCCTGGGCAGGATGATGTAGTATCTGTCTTCTACACTGTTCTCACACCCTTGCTTAATCCTGTCATCTACAGCCTCAGGAACAAGGAAGTGGTAGGGGCAATGAAGAAGGTGATAGGAAGGTGTGGGGCGGGGATGCCTGGTGCTAGGAGAAAGGCCTGGGGACATACACTTGAGCTCTTAGCTTAGCATGTGCTTTGGGGTGGAAGGAAGGGAGGTGAGTCTGTTTCCAAAGACTTTTCATATGCAGGATATGTCTATGGTTCCAGGATCTTGTTCTAGGATTTCCTTTGGGAATGAGAAGTCAAGTCCCAAGTCTCCATGCAGAGAAGTGAAATGAACAACTCCCCAACCCCCGTCACCACCCTTCTCTTTCAGAGAGGTGTCTAGATGGTCTGATACCACTCCTCATCCCCAGACCCCATCTCCACAAACTCCTCATGGGCTTCTCCTCCAGCTATCCCCTGGGCATTGCAGCCATACCCACTATCTCCATGTGGCTGAGTGCTCAAGACTTCCCTTCCCTTTTTCCCCAGAAAAAGCCAAAGGGCCCACAAAGACCTTGATCTATGGCCATTTCCTCATCATCTCTTTGAGCACTCCTCCTCTTTCAGTCCAGGAGAGCGCAGGCTATCCTCCCTACTGCTGCATTCCCAGCTCACAGAGGTTTGCCTAGCACACAGAGCTTATCAGTAAACAGCTGCTGGGTGGACAGGTAAATCCAAGAACATGTTGTTACCTTATCACAAAGTGTTGGTCCTCTTTCTAGCTCCTCCTTCTTCTCTTGGTGGTAACACCATGTTCCCAGTTTTCCTCCTACTTCCAGCCCACTGCTTCTTATTAACTGATGAAGATCCTCAAAACCTCATACTAGATCTTTCTCTTCTCAGCCCACACTCTGGTCACCCCCACTCCTGGCTCTGGCTTCAGTTACTACCTGATGCCAAAGTCAGTTGTCCATATTTATGGGCCAGCCAGCACCCCTTCCAAGCTCCTCACCACAAACCCTAGTCTTCCTTCAGATACTCACTGGATGTTTCAAAGGCACCTCAAATTCACCATGCCAGGAAACAAAGTCATAATGGTTTACCTTCAAGCCTGAGCTTCTTCCAGGACTGGAAACTGAGGGAACATGACACAAAGTCAACAGGTCTCCATGATACCTACATCCAGTCCCTCCCCATGTCCTGCCTTACCTCTCCATGAAGAAACCTCCATGAAGCACTGCTGTCACCCAAAATGTGGCAGCCCAAAAATGTGGCGACCCCTACCTGGATGATGCAGGAATTTCCCCACAGTTCTTCCTTTCTGCTTTCTTGCCCTATGCCCACCTATACATCCACAGCTTAATTTACAAGACACAGACAAAGGGTCTCTAATCACAAATCTAAACACATGCACCAATCCTACCCTTTGACCTCCTCTTATATACTCTTATATTCCCATTTCTCTCACCATACATCACCGTCTAACATAATAGGTGTTAATTATTTATATTGTTTGGTGTCTGCCTTCTACTAGAAAATTAGCTCCACAAGGGCAGGTGTGCACACCACAAAGGCAGTCCTTGCACTTGGCACATAGTAAGCATTTGTTAAATGTTGAATAATAACTACATGAATATTTTTGGAATAAAACATATAATCTCTTTTATTGCCTACAACACCCTGCAGAATCCAGCCTTGTTGACCTCATTTTATTCTCCTCCTTAATTCTCTTCCCCACTCCCTCCTGCTTCCAGGTTATTAGTGAGCTCCTCTCCTACCTGGGATGCTGCATGCTTCTCTGTACTAAGTTAACTCCTGCACATCCACATGGCCTCCCATCAGGTATTCTCTCATTAAGGAAGCCTTCATGGGTGGGTTCCTTTGCACCTGCCCTGTTTTTGTTTTTTTTTTAAAGATTTTTTTTTATTAAATCATAGCTGTGTACATTAATGCAATCATGGGGTACAGTGTGGTGTTTTCACATACATTTTGAAATACCCTCATCAAACTGGTTAATATGACCTTCATGTTATTTTATTAGTTATTGAGTTTAGACATTCATACTCTGCTTTTAGAAAGATTCACTTGTACCCTTGTAGGATAAACCATAGAGGTGACCCCATCAATCACCTTACCTCCCCTCATCCACCCTCCTCCCCTCTCCTCTCCCACCTCCTTTTCCATATTCTAAGGCTATAACATTCCTATTAAAGCTATAAATTAGTTTCAAAATAGGGCTGTGTACACTGGATACTTGTTCTTCCATTCTTGTGATATTTGGCTAAGAAGAACATTTTCCAGTTCCATCCATGTAAACATGAAGGAGGCAAAGTCTCCCTCTTTCCTTAGGGCTGCGTAATATTCCATGGTGGACATATAGCACAATTTATTGATCCATTCGTGGGTCAGTGGGCACTTGAGCTTCTTCCATGACCTAGCAATTATGAATTGGGCTGCAATAAACATTCTGATACAAATATATTTGTTGTAATGCAATTTTTGGTCTTCTGGATATATACCTAATAAAGGATCAAATGGCAGGTCTATTTTTAGTTCTCTAAGTGTTCTCCAGATGTCTCTCCAAAAGGAAGGAATTAATTTGCATTCTCACCAACAGTGTAGAAGTGTTCCCTTTTCTCCACATCCACGCCAATATCTTTGGTTTTGGGATTTTGTGATATGGGCTAATCTTACTGGAGTTAGGTGATATCTCAAAGTAGTTTTGATTTGCATTTCTCTGATGATTAAGGATGGTGAGCATTTTTTCATATATCTGTAGGCCATGCACCTATCTTCTTTAGAGACATTTCTTTTCAAGTCCCTTGCCCAGCCTGAGATGGGATCACTTGATCTTTTCTTGCTAATATGTTCGAGTTCTCCATGGATTCTGGTTATTAAACCTTTGTCGGAGACATAACCTGCAAATATCTTCTCCCATTCTGAGGGCTGTCTGCTTGTTTTACTTACTGTGTTCTTGACTGTACAGAAGCTCTTTAGTTTGATCAGGTCCCAATAGTGTATTTTTGATGTTGCTTCAATTGCCCAGGGAATCCTCCTCATAAACTTTTCACCCAGGCCGATTTCTTCAAGTGTTTTCCCTACACTTTCTTCTAGTATTTTCATAGTTTCATGTCTTAAGTTTAAATCTTTAATCCAGTGAGAGTCTATCTTAGTTAATGGTGAAAGGTGTGGATCTAGTTTCAGTCTTCTACAGGTTGCCAGCCAGTTCGCCCAGCACCATTTGTTAAATAGGGAATCTTTTCCCCACTCAATGTTTTTAATTGACTTGTCAAAGATCAGGTAATGGGAAGTAGCTGGATTCATCTCTTGGTTCTCTATTATGTTCCATACATCTACCTCTCTATTTTTGTGCCAGTACCAAGCTGTTTTAATCACTATCAATTAATAGTAGAATCTGAGGTCTGGTAGCGTGATTCCTCCTGCTTTGTTTTTATTCCTGAGTAATGTCTTGGCTATTTGAGGTTTTTTTCTGATTCCATATAAAATGAAGTATTATTTTTTAAAGATCATTAAAGTATGACAGTGGAGCTTTAATAGAGATTGCATTAAAATTATATATTGCTTTGGATAATATGGACATTTTAACAATGTTGATTCTTCCCAGCCATGAGCATGGTATAATATTTTTCCATTTGTTAACATTTTCAGCTATTTCTTTTCTTAGAGTTTCATAGTTCTCTTTATAGAGATCTTTCACATACTTTGTTAGGTAAACTCCCAAATATTTCATCTTCTTTGGCACTACTTTGAACAGAATAGAGTCCTTGACTGTTTTTTCAGCTTGGCTGCTGTTGGTATATATAAAGGCTACAGATTTATGAGTGTTGATTTTGAGATAATTCTCCTTAAAGAGTGCTGTG